>CAJHQP010002472.1:0-85398 GCA_905132765.1 Moricandia arvensis
ATTAATATTATTATTTTTTTGAAAACAGCATAATGTGTTTATACAATTTTATTTAATTAATGTATTGATTGTAATTGTTTCTTTGAGTAATAGCAGTGTGACTTTATAAATCAAATTAATTAATTATATACTGAAAGTAAACATTATGTTAATATTTGACTGTTTTTCTGTTTTTTTAAATATTTTACAATGGGGCGATTGTTGGACTGTAGTTGTAGAAATTTAACTTTAGAATTTAGTCTGTAGAATTTTTTTATTTAGCTGTAACTAACGTAGCTGTAGAAAAAAATAAAAAATTATATAAAAAAAGATTTCCTACAACAATCCTACAACAATATTTTTTTATTTTAGAAAATAAGACTTTATATCCATTTTTTTTTTTTCTTGGCTTAATTTTAAAAACTAAACATAATTATGATTTATTATATGTTTTAGATAAAATTAAAGATAAAATCTTTAGTTACGGCCCAACAATCACTACCAATATCTTTCAATGATAAAACTCTCACTATTCTGATCACATTTGATTCAAATCATTGTGACGATAATTAAATATTACAGATATGAATTATTTTTAAAGTATGAGTTGACAATAGGAAATCAAATTTACGAACGAATTTCATCATCGTGACTAGAGTATATATATGAACAACGCCGTATATTTTGTTTGTTTATACTAAAACAATTCGGGTATTTTCAAAAACTTAATCCCATGTGTGCGTTACTACAAACCTATGAAATGAAAAATATATAACGGTATATAGTGGAAAGGCACGTGGACGGTTCAGCTCACAGAGATTTAGATATAAAGTGACAAAAACAGGAAAGACCTATTGCGCGCTCTCTCACTCTGTTGAGTCGTCGTCTTTTGTTCTCAGGTGTTATACTGCGAGCATACGCACATCTGATACTCGTGGTATTTCGATCTCCGTTGCATATAGTATATCTGTTGTTTCGCATCTCGTCTCTCGTCTCGTTTCTTTCTCTAGAAAAATAACCAGTCATATTCAGAACATAATGTGATAGCATCGGAGTCTCAGGTACAAGAGATCGTCTGATCTCAGATGGAGTCTCTCTAGCTCTCTATCGCGCGATGTCTACACGTCAAGCTTGGATGATGTGTCGCATCTAATTCATAAACCGATTCTCACGTATATAGTGCGCATATGCTGCGTATCTCGGTGAGTAGGATCGCGTACTTGGTCTACTCTCAGCGGCCGTCTATCTAGTAGACGCGGTCTGGACCTTCGACTCTCTCTCGCGCGCGCAGCGCAGTCTGTTTGCTTTCTGGTTTTGGCGATGTGATTGTCAGTCAGTGTCGAATGTTTGTATGCCATCTCATCAGAAATTTACGCAATGCTCTCTCGCCTCTGCGACGAACTTGGATTTCGATAATTTTGGCTCGACTCTTCTGTATCTGTGCTTGCGCATTCAGGTTCTATCATTTTTCTTTACACACGAAATTTCATCTGAATCTGGGGTTTCTCGCCCTCTCTAAATCGAATCTTCCAAGTTTGAATTCGATTTTGGGATTTGGTTTCTATACAGCACCAAGTTGTTGTCTTCTCCACTCATGATCTTCCTGTACGTGAATTGAATCTGGGATCTTGTTGAACGGGAGCAAGTTTGTCACTTTCGTGGAATCACTGTGCAGAGGGTCCAGAATATGGCGCCAGATAGACGACGACGTCAAGAGTGTTATGAACAAGCGCGTACACCCAAGAAGAAGCTCTCCAGAATAGACAAAGTCAAGCACTCGTGTGAGTTTTTTGTCCGCACCTCCTCGACCCAACCTTCACTTGAATTTTAAACGACTCTCTCTTCGCTACCTTGGCTGTGTTAGAGCAAGTTGGTCGAGAATGTAGGAGCTAGTTAGCTTATCAGTATTTGTTTTTAATTAAGGTTGCATGTTAGTCTCGTTCTACGACTAGTGGAGGAGTTAGTTGGAGTCAGCTTTCTCGAGTCTTAGTGCTTTTCACAGTTTGTTTTACAGCAGTGTAGTTCTTTATAACTTGTACTACTTTCATGGATATAGAACAAGTTTTCAGTCTCAGACTTACAAAGTAAACAGAAACAAATTGGTATCAGAGCCTATCTCTTGAAACTGAGAACGAGAAGCCGCAGCTTCACAACGAGAAGGAGAGAATGGAAGACGAGAAGATGAGTTACCACACTGTCGACGGTCATTGGGATCATTGGAGGTGACGTCATCGTAAAAATTTCTATCAGAGCAAAGGGGTTATGGAGCATGATTGAGAATGGGTACGAGGATCATCCATCACGACGGTACTGCTGAGGAGCACCACACAGTGCCCGGCGTTACAAACGCACATCACTCCTGCAAGGAGGCAGCTTGACACGCCAGACAACGATCATAAGTCAAGCACTATCTCTACAAGCTACTCGATGAGAATCACTGGAGCAGACCTGGACAGGAGAACTCCAAAGTCATTTGGGACTGCCATGAAGTTGAAGTTTGGTGGAGGAAATGCAAAGTGAAGAAGTCTGCTATCTGCAGAACTAAGAAGAGAGTTTGAGTGTTTCTTGAATGAGGAATTGAAAGCAGTGACGATGTATTTTTGCTCGTGTCATGTCATACTCAAATCAGATGAGAATCAATGGGAGAGGAAATGAGTGATCACAGGTAGTAGAGAAATTCTCAGAACCTTACGGAAGGTTCAGATGTATGTGTGTTTCAATCGAGGAGTCAAAGATGTGGACAATTTCCATTAACGAGTTGCAAAGTACATTGGCAGTTCATGAGCAGAGAAGTTTAAGAAAGTGGAGAAGGGAGAAGACATGTACGTTAAGCGTGACTCATGGAGAAGATATGGGAACCAGAGGAGGCGACCAACTTGCGCGAGGAAGAGGAAGGGTCGCGGGAGGAAGCGACTGGACAAAAAGAAATGTGGATGCTATAGTGTCCTCGTTTGGGTCATTTCCAGAATGAATGTCCAGAAATGGGATGGAGAGCGACTACAACCACACTTGATGAACAGAGACATGCTCTAATGGCAATCCTGTGAGGAGAATGAGAGTGAAGAAGAACTCGAGGTCAGCATGGAAGAAAATTAAAGAAATGGTGCTGATGACAACACTGGTGTAAGAGATTCGCGAAAGAAAACATGGTTCTTGGACTCAGGCTGCTCTAATCACATGACAGAGACAGAGGCAGTGTCATCACGTTACCTGATCTCAGTTCAAGCACTCTGTATAAACTGGAAACAACAAGATGGAGGTGATTGGGCAAGGGAACGTTAAACTGAAGTGAATGACACATATACACCATCAGTGATGTGTATATGTTCAGCGCTGAGAAACATCTACTGAGTCTCGGACAACTCAAGAGAACGAAGCTAGTCATCATCTATAAGAGAGGAAGTTGCGCAGAATATATCACGATGACAAAGGGCTCATTGCAGAAGTAAGAATGAGCTTAAAAGCGATGTTTGCATTGTTTGATCAAACGAGTGAAGCAGCAAGACAACACAATGTTTCCAGACGTCAAGATGAGCAGGTGTCAAGACTCTGCTATGAAGATACGGGTCATACTCAGCATCGTGGTTGAAGACGCTGATGAACAGAAGTATGGTGGCGAGGGTCTGCTACATTTGATGCACAAAACCTTCACGTGGCTCTGACTGCATGGTGGGCAAACAGTCAGAAATGCGATCCCAAGAAAGTTCATGGAGGAGACTAAAGAGATACTGGAGCTGGTTCACGTCAGATATTTGCGCGACAATCAGTCCATCTCACAGTGGAAGAGGTACATCATGAGTTTGATTGAGATATTACAGTAGGGAAAGCATGGGTGTATTTCTTGAGATGAGAAGTCTGAAGCATTCTACTCTTTCAAATGCTTCAAGGAGAGAGCCGAAACAGAAGCAGGAAGGAGGCTGAGTGTCCTTAGACAGACAGAGGTAGGTGAGTACAGCATCCCATAGAATTTGCAGGTTACTGCAGAACATGGGATAAGAAGGCAACTCACAACTGCATCACCACATGCAGAATGGGAATAGCTGAGAGACAAGGACAGGACAGTGATGAATATGTGAGATCATAGCTCTCAGCTAGAAGGTTACAAGAACTTCGGCAGACAGGCAGTGAATTGGACATTTTACATCTGCTGAATCGGTGTCCTACAGTTGCTGTTCACGGATGCTACACCACAGGAGGCTTGGAGTGGGATAAGAACCCCATCTCACACACGGTGGAAAACTTTAGAGTATGGAAGCATAGCTCATGTCACATGCCCTGATGTACACAGAGCAACTCGATGCAGAGCACCACTTGCGTGATGTTTGGGTTTTTCAGCAAGAGTCAAGGGATATAGACTCTATAATCAAAAACCAAGAAGATAGTAACCAGCAAAGACGTGGTGATTTGAAGAGAGGAAAGGGTGATCGAGAAAATCACAGTGAGCACATGAGTACGTTTGAGTTGGAACGATGAAGCTGGGAGCTGAAGAGATAATAGATGAGAAGAAGAAGGTGAGGAAACACTGATGGAGCTCAGGAGGGTCGGTTCAGCAGAGAACAAGTCCAGCAATCAACCTCAAGACGGTTCACCTCGAGCAAGGAATGGATCAGAGAGGACGCATAAGAAGAAGCAGGTACATTGAGAGACTATGAGCTCTATTGTGAACAGAGTGAAATGTTGAGATTACACGTTCAATGATCTAACAAGCTCTGAAGAAGCAGAGATGAGTCAGAAATGGAGGAAAGCGATGGATCAAGAGTATAGGTTCCATCGAGAAGAACAAACGTGGACTCTCACTCAACTACCTGAAGAGGGAAGTGCATCGGAGTTAAGTGGACTCTACCAAACAAGTTGAATGAGAATGGTGAAGTAGATAATCAAACACAAGCACGTTTGGTGTAAAAGCTATTCGCAGAATTAAGGAATCGATATACGGAGGTTTATGCACGCAGTGTCCTCGATCGGATACATCAGAACTATATATGGCATTGCTGCACAAGAGCTTGGGTCATCTATCACACTAGACGTAAAGTCAGCGTTCTTGCATGGAGTATGCTAGAGACGTGTACGTCGACAGCCAGGGGTATGAGGTGAAGGAGGAGGAGATGGTGTACAAGCTTACATAAAGCATGTATATGGACTGAAACAGCTCGAGAGCTTGGTTCAGTAGGGCTGGAAGAGTACTATCTATCAAGCTGGTTTTGAGAATCTCAAATGAAGAAACATACTGTTTCTAAAGAGGAACAAAGAGGTAAATATTCTGATCGTGAGCGTTTATCGTTGATGATCTAATACTATACCGGAGTGATCACTCAATGATGGCAGAGTTCAAAGGCTCTATTGGCAAGTGAATTCGACATGACAGACTTAAGAAGGATGAGGTTCTCCTGGGGATAGAGGTCTGCAGCTATCAGACGGTATACACATCTCACAGTCAGAGTATGCTTCAGTAAATCATATACGCTTCGAGATGGACACGGCAATGCTGTCTGCAATCCCAGCATTGTACCTGGAAACAGCTAGGTTTGGAAGTGAAGGAGGAGAACGCATAGAATGAGACTCTCTTCAAACAAGTCATCGTGGAGTACTCGATGTATATAACCAAACAAGGCCGATCTACAGTTTGTTGTGAGCTTGATGAGCAGGTTTATGGCGAAACACAGAGCTGCATCTTCAGGCTGCTAAGAGGGTGTTAAGATATTGAAAGGGACAATGGATTCGGGAATATGGTACAAGCGAGGAGGTCCTGGAGAAGTATTGGTCTACACTGATGTGACTTTGCAGGTGATATGATGGACGAAAAAGCACCTCTGGATATGCTTTCTTGTTGGATGGAGAGCGGTAGATGGTCATCTAGAGCAACCAATAGTGACACTCTCACCACTGAGGCAGAGTATGTTGGCAGCTTCTGCTTGTGCCTGTCAAGCTGTTGGTTCAGGCGTATTCTTAAGGAATGGCTATGAAGTGGAAGCAAGTACTACAATTCTGTGTGATAACACATGGCAATAAAGCTCTCAAAGAATCCTGTGTTTCACGGCAAGTGTAAGCACATCGATGTACGTTTTCATTTCTTAAGGGAGCTGGTAACAATGAGTCATTGAGCTGAAGCACTGTGGAACACAAGAACAAACAGCAGACATTCTCAGAAGCGTTGAAGCGAGAGACGTTGAGACATGAGGAGCAGACTTGGAGTTTGCTCTGCAGGAGTAAGCTAAGTTCATTACATGAAGCTTAGCTTAAGGAGGGTTTGTTAGAGCAGTTTGGTCGAGAATGTAGGAGCAGTTAGCTTATTCAGTATTTGTTTTTAATATAAGTTGCATGTTAGTCACGTCCTAGACTAGTGGAGTTAGTTGGAGTCAGTTTTCCGAGTCTATGCTTTCACGTTTGTTTCAGCAGTGTAGTCTTTATAACTTGTACTACTTTCATGGAATAGAACAAGTTTCAGTCTCAGACTTACAAAGTAAACAGAACAGGATGCTTCTTTTTTGGCTATCTGGTTTCTTTTAAAGCTGAATCGATTTTAACTCGTTGACTGTGGTTTCTTCCTCATTCCAGAAGACGAAATTGACTGACAAGCTAGGACCTCAGTGGACGAAAGTTGAGCTCGAGCGTTTCTATGATGCCTATCGGAAGCATGGCAGAGACTGGAAAAAGGTAAGAGTATGGTTACTTTCTCTACTTTTTGTATGACTTCAAAGTCTGAACACTACTTCTTGCTGCTTAGGTAGCTGCTGCAGTGCGGAATAACCGCTCTGTTGACATGGTGGAAGCTCTTTTTTCTATGAATCGGGTATGAGTACAAGAATATCTCACTTTCCCTAGGCTTCCTTCTAACCTTCAAACGCACATTATGTCACCTTTTCATTTCGTTTGATCTTGCTTTTTTCTTTTCCAGGCATATTTGTCCCTGCCTGAGGGAACTGCGTCTGTAGTTGGCCTCATTGCAATGATGACTGATCATTACAGCGTCATTGTGAGTCATTATTATTTTATTACGGCTTGGAATACCTTAAACGTCATGTGAAATGGGTTTTTTACATGTCTGGTTTGGTAAAGTTGTGTACATGCTTTTTCTTTGTAGGGAGGAGAACGAAAGTGAAGGAGAAGGCCGCGGTGCTTCTGAAGTGTCGAGGAAATATCAGAAGCGCAAACGTGCCAAAGTTCCGCATAGTGATGATATTCGAGAAGAAGTTATCTCACCACATTCAATTGCATCAACGGAAGGATGCCTCTCATTTTTGAAAATGACACAAGTTTATGGTACAATCATTATTTCCCGAGTAAATCAGTTTCCTGCTATTTATAAGATGCTTAGAAAATGATTACTCTGCGATTTAAATTGTTGAGTAATTGAACAACACGCTGTTTTTTTTTATCTTAATTCCCTAGTTCACAATATATATAGGCTAAGTATCTGTCGTGTGGAATTCTGCGTAATACATGTAAATGAATATGTTCAAGAATGTGTAATTTGTTACTTCACGTTATGCAGGAAGGGAGCGACGTGCCACTGGTAAACGTACACCTCGGTTTCTTGTACCAAGTGCAGACCAGAGGGATGATATAGATGCTTCAACGCCACTTAATAAAAAAGCCAAGAAACAACCTGAGGCTGATGATGATCATCATGTACTAGCATTAGCATTGGCAAATGCATCGAGAGGCGTAGGAGGTTCTCCATATAGAAGACCAGAACTCAAAAACAGCACGCCAAATGTGAAAATGGTATCCCTATAGCTCTAGAAATTTAAGGATTCATTTAAAATAACATTTCTACTCTTTTGCTTTTGCCAGTCACAAGCTAAGGAACCTCAATCCAAGCACCATGCTAGCTCCATGTCTGGGAATGTGGTGAGAATAAGCCGAGATAGGAAGCACATTAAGGGATCTCCAGATAGAGATGGTGCCTTGCTGATGGATATAGAAGCGGTTTGTACTGCGGAGGTTCCCCGGAAGGAGAAAAATGTCAGATCTGAAAAAGAAGAAGGAGATACTTTTGATGACAGCAGAGAAGCATGCAAAGCCTCAAGAGGTAATATTCACTAGATAGCCAAAAAAGCTAATTAGAAATGTTTTTATGGAGGTAAAACCCAATAATAAGTTGACGTGGGAAAAATCATAGGTACAGTAATAGTCCTTTGTTATAGTTTTGTCATAGTGAAATTTCGATTATTATCTACAACACATGGTCTTATTAACCTAAGGGCCTTTATCTTTTCATGTGTAGATGAATTAGAAGCTCTGCATGCATTGGCTGACTTGTCGGCTTTACTGACTCCGGGTGGTTTTATGGAACCAGGTGAGCATCGAATGCTTTTATATTCTGGTGTTGGGTTTTCCCATTGACAATATGTATTGTCTGGGTTTATAAGGAAAGACCCATTAATACATATCTGCAGCTTTAACATTTTACCTCTTTATGTTTTGTGTTGGATCCAGAATCATCTGCAGAGTTGAAAGAAGAAAGAGTAGCTAACACTCGGCAAACCATATTTATTAGCCATAACAGAGGAAAACCAAAACAAGCAGGACGAGAAGATAGTGTCCTACATGTAATTTCAGCTGCTGATAGTAGAAAACCGAAGTCTGCGCAGGAACTTGACACTTCAATAAGAAAACGCAAACCTCCACATAATAAGGTATCTGCGAATCTTATTTACTTTTTGTGCTTGGATTTAATCTTACTCTGATCTGTGGTTGGTTGTCCACAGTGCAACTGTAGGATCCTTGACAAAGTATTTTCATCAAACACACTTATGCTTAAGTAATGTTTTGTGATTCCTCTCAAGATTTTTGCTTATTGCATTGCAGGAATCGGCTGAAGAGGATAATTTGAAGACTCCGATCAACGCCAGACGTGCTGGTCAAGGTCCAGCAAAGCAGCAGAAAACTGCAAAGACCTCGAAAGAATCTTGTTCAACTAGTGATAAGAAAATAACAGGACCAAATGAAGTAGTCTCAGCTACACAAGTTTCAGGTTCGGGTCCAGCGAGTTTGCCGCAGAAACCACCAAACAGGCGTAAGATTAGTCTGAAGAAAAGTTTACAAGAAAGAACAAAATCTTCCGAAGCCACTCATAACAAGTCACATAGTTACGAAATAGATCCAGAATATGAAGTATTAAAGGTGGAGTCTCTAACTTCATTTCTCTTAGACGCATTAAAAAATCTGGTTACTTATTTGCTTTATTCCATTTACAGGAGAAGGTTTCGACTTGTCTGTCATACCCATTGGTACGTCGAAGGTGCATATTTGAATGGTTCTATAGTGCTATTGACTATCCGTGGTTTGCAAAGACGGAGTTCGTTGATTATCTCAATCATGTGGGCCTTGGTCACGTTCCAAGACTTACTCGTCTTGAATGGAGCGTCATTAAAAGGTTTGTAACAGTTCCCGTCTGTAATTTAATATAAATGGGCTCATAGTATATGTATAAAAATTTGAAAAGGTTACTCATTCTGTATATTTTCAGTTCTCTTGGTAGACCTCGGAGATTCTCTGAGAGATTCATACAGGAAGAGAGGGATAAACTCGAACAATATCGTGAATCTGTGAGAAAGCATTATACAGAGCTACGTGCAGGTGCTAGAGAAGTTCTTCCTACAGATTTGGCCCGGCCTTTATCAGTAGGGAATAGAGTCATTGCCATCCATCCAAAAACACGGGAAATTCGTGATGGCAAGATTCTTACTGTGGTTCATAACAAGTGCAACGTTCTGTTTGATGAATTAGGCGTCGACGTGGTTATGGTGAAGCTCAAACTATAATATTTTAATACTTTAAATCGTATCTCAGATGATTTAACAAACACTTTTGTTACAGGACATTGATTGCATGCCTTTAAATCCTTTAGAATACATGCCTGACGGTCTAAGGAGGCAAATGGATAACTGCCTGTCAGTATGCAGAGAAGCACAGCTTACCAAACACCCAAGCTCTGATGAATCTATGAGTCCTCCTGTGAAAGAGGTAAACAATGACGTTTAACTGGTCTGTTAAAGCTTTGATCGTTCTTTTTTCGTTCAGTACATTTTTGGTAGACTCTATTGATAATTCAATTAATCTGTACAGGATGATAGAGACAGGCGAGTCACTACTGATCAATCATATATCACAGCCAATAGCAAAGCTAGAAGAGATGAAATTCAACGAGCTCTGATGCTGCAACGTACTTCAGATGCACAGGTAATGACTCATTTTTATCTGAGATTGGTAATTTCTTAAAGTATAAAAACACACATTTTACCTCTCCTGTCATAATTCTGGTTTTCAGGAAATGGAGCCAGAAATGATTGGAATCGTCAGTGGTTCAAGGTCAATAGCAAAAGGAATGGTGGATGCAGCTATGAAGGTAATTATAATATGTGTTTGCGTTTGTTGAGTTTAGTTTTATTTCTAAATACAGAGAACTCAAAGTGATTCAAGTCTATATTTTGTTTAACTTGGTTTCGCTGTGGTGTTGTAGGCTGCATCTTCGGTGAAGGATGACGAAGACGCAGGGAAGATGGTTCAACATGCTTTAGACTCAATCCGCGAACATCATCAGGCATTAGATATCTCTATAGTGTCTGGTATGAAGCATCAAGACCAAGCCAATGGTAGCTTGGATCATCATCATCATCATCATCAAAGCCGGTCTCCCTCAAACACAGGAGAGCCGGTGAGTGAAGGATTGATGGGATCAGGAAAAAACGAAACGCAAATGGCGTCAGAGCTGATCAGCTCTTGTGTTGCAACTTGGCTCATGATTCAGGTAAGTTACTTGGACTGATGAATACAAACTTTTCAGTTGAGGTATATTTCTCATTTTATACCTTGAGGGGGAATTGATTTGAACTGTTTTTAAAAATGCGTGCAGAAGTGCACAGAGAAGCAGTACCCACCAGGGGACGTGGCGCAGGTGATGGAGACAGCAGTGAGTAGCTTGCAGCCGCGGTGTCCTCAGAACATGCCGATCTACAGAGAAATACAGATTTGTATGGGATGGATCAAGAATCAAATCATATCTCTTGTCAAAACATGAATATAACTTTCGAGTTATTTACATAATTAACCCGAGAAAGAAGAAAAAGATATCAGATTTGTAGAGGTTAGTTTAGTTAATTTAGTTAACAACTGAACAGCTTCTTGATTGGTTACCGTTGATTATGTAACTATGGAGCTGTTTTTGTTTTGTCCTTCTCAGTTTTGTTCTCTTCTCTGATTCGAGAAAGAGAGAAATAAACGCGGGTAGTTCGGGGCTTAAGAGCCTTTTAAATAAAATTCTCATAATCAAACTGAGAAGCCTAACAGAGACTAGATTTTCAAAAGAAATAATTTTAAGACAAACATAAAGCCGACGATGGTTCCATCTGATATCCTCACAAGATTCAGGTGCAGTGCTCTTCTTCCATTTGGAAGTTTATGATGAAATCAAATAATAAAGTAGCTCATCTCCTTATTTTGAATTACCGGGAGGTTCGGGTCGAAACCTTAATTCTTCATACCCAAAATTACATCATGTAATATTGGTTTTGTTCCAACGGTCATTCGAACTGGGAATTTCTAACACAATGGTCAAGATCTTTTCCAGTTAAGCTAATGACTTCTGGTATCTCGTTAGCTCTCTGCATTCATCTTTTTCCTTATAATCTTTTGCAGGCAACAACCCTCCAATACTTTAACAGGTTTTTATCTGCAATGGTCTGTTATGCGACATCATCCAAAAGAAATAATATACATTTCTTTTGAATCCTTGCGCACATGCTTTACTAGTTTGCCTTCTCATAAGCAAGTATGTTCTGAAAGTGTTTTATCCAATCGAGTCAAGTAGTTTTTTTTTTAATCTCTGAAAGATTTATTTGAGCAGTTTTTTACCCCCTTGATAGAATGTTGTAATTTTGGACTAAACTGATACCTTTCGTTTAACAGGTTAACCTGCGTGTATGCACCGATGGGTTGAGTTTCTTTTTTGGCATTAGAAGTTCTTTCTTGGCCTATTATTTTTGATCTTAATGAATGTGGACTTATTAGATACTAGTTGACATTGTTGTTTATTTGGGTCATGTATAACTCGATTCATAATGGATTTCTATAACAATCAATTTAAACTCTTTGGTTAACGTTATATATGATATGAAACCATTAGTAATGATTACTTTTGTCCAGGAAAGCAAAAATCAATGCAGCTTTTAAGTAATACATCTAAAGTTTTTGATCTGTAGGTCTCACATGTCTGGATTAGCATCCTCAGGAATGACTTCAAGTGTGACCGTTTCTTTACTGGATCTTTCCACTACTACTCGTATCCTCTGCCCAACTCTATCGTCCATTATCTCTATTATCTGCAAATTAAACTTCATGAATCATTTCTATTCTAATAATAATAAGAAGAAGAAGAAGAAGAATGTAAGATTGATGAGATGATACATGCCTCTTTGATGGTCTCGACCGGCTTCCCATCAAATCTCACAACAACATCACCTGGTTTGAATCCAGCTCGATCGGCCGGTGATCCTGGAATCACCTGCAGAAACAGCAAAATATATTGGTGAATATGAAATATATAGACACTGATTAGGATTTACACAAACAACATGGATCTTCTTTGAATGGGGTTACTCACCGTGGGGACAAGAACGCCTTTTTCCACATCAGGAAACATAGGGTATCGTTCTTTAAGCTGAGCAATGATCATTTTGTTGAGTTCGATCATTTTTAACCCAATCCATGGACGAATTACTCTACTGCAACAATAGTTTTCTGTTACTAACCAAAGCCAGCCAGTGAACAGGTTTTGATATTACTACTAACATACCCGCTTTTCTTGAAATGCTCGATGATTTTGGAGACTGAATCAATTGGCACAGAAAAACTGAGCCCATCTGCTGCAAAGACTTTCATGATGTTAACACCAACCACTTCTCCATCCAAATTCACAAGAGGTCCCCCAGAGTTTCCCTGCCACACAAAAGGATAGAAAAATGAAAGACATGCAACCAAAACGGTACCATGATCTCAAACCATGGAGAAGGAAAGAAGTGGATTATTACAGCATTGATCGCACAGTCTGTTTGGAGGTATTCTCTACCTGTGCCTCTTAAACCCAAGTCACTGCTTTTGCGATCAACGCAACTACACAAAGAAAAAACAGCAAAAACCGAAGTAAAGCACACAGTGTAGTGATAAGAACTTATCAAATGAAAAAGAAAATTACTGTGGTTACAATGGCTACAGTTATATGTGTTTATATAATATTTACCTAACAATACCGGCGGTTATTGTATTCTGAAGAGAAAGAGGACAACCAACAGCTAATACCCAGTCCCCTGGACGAAGCTTACTGGAGAAACCAAGTTTAGCAGTTGGCAATGGAGTCTTTGAGTTTATCTTCACTAATGCAATGTCGGACTGTAAATCAGCATTCAGAACCACACCTTCAAATGTCCTACCATCTTGCAGTGTCACATCAACCTGTAAACTCAAAATCTCATACATCTCACTGCATAGATACGTTTCAGAAAAATAGATTTCATCCAGGTATTGGAAAAAAACAAATCTTATCACTAGTTATAATCCGAGATCTTACTATAGCTCCAAACAATTTTAATCATGAATTCCTCAAAATTGTCATTTCAAGACCCTTGACAAGGTGGTATGGACAAAAACTACATGGTTTAACAATCAAGAGGTTTGACAATGACATACATTCAACGTGATTCATTAGTCCTACAAGCTCTTTTCTAACCAAGAAACCATGAGCTGATCATTATGTAAACTTACCCTTCCTTTAGAAGACTGGCGAATGCTCTGAAAATCAACTACCACATGAGCACAAGTCAATATTGTGCCATCAGCATCAATAATCGTTCCCGAACCAATACTCCTTCCAGTAGTAATCCCATGAAAACCTTTACAAAATTCCAAAAGATCACCCAACAACCCCAGTGAATCATCACCCTACAGCCAGAAACAAAACTAAAAGAAAGAAGTGAAAGAAACCTTGAGGAACAGAGAGATTGACAACAGCTGGTCCTATTCTTGCAGCCGCATTGGCGATTGTATCCCTCCCCAAGAACCCACCACCACTCGGTGGTGGCACACTATCCGAATCTTCAACAGGAACTCTCTTCTCATCATTACTTGCACCTGCTTCTGGTTTTGAACTCACTCTCGCAGAAAAAGCAGCGAAATTTCCTGAACATATACAGTAAAGATATCTAATTTTCAAACAAAATAAATTGCAGCTCCATATTAAAAAAAAAAGTTAAATAGATAGAACGAGATGAGATTGTTCATTACGAACCAAACAAGCTTTGCTCTGTTCGATGAATCAAACTCTGCCAAGGTAAGGAGATAGATTCTCGAGCAGATTCTGGTATAGCCACTGATATTCTCGTTCCTTCAATAATATATTAAGATCATGATCACATTTGTCACAGCACATTAGTAAGAAAACAAAATTCTGGAGAAAATGGTTACCTGCATCTGTACAATATACAATTCCAGAAGTTGCGGTAGCTACAGCTACGATGCGTATAAGCGAGCTTCGCTTCGAAGATGAGACGGCTCTTCTCTGCCAAAAATGAAAAATAAAAACAATGAGTTATTCAGTGAGTTTTTTATCAACTGATGAATGAGTTGTTCGTCGTAATTGGATCAAAGAACTTAACCAGCAAATTCATCATCGCCAAATCGAAGATTCAAACACTTCGATTGTTTGTTGCTAAACCCCAAGGCAAACCAAAAACCTCCTTCGGTTTTTCCAGAATCATCGCGTAGGTAGGAGCCAGACGCTCTAACAGCAATTAATATGGGCCGGCCCAGCGAAAGCCCAAGTTGAACAAAAACGACTTATCTTCTATGCCCAACTAAAATACTGAACAGATAATAATAATACAAACTACTTTAATTAATGCTAACCTTTAGATTAGTAGATTAATTTCTGTGTAAATTTATTTATTTATTAATGGTTTAAGCACAAACTACTTTGATTAATGTCAATACTACGCTAACATTTAAGAGAAGTATCAAAATCCAGAGAGAAATTTATTTATTTGATATGACTGAGAAAACTGAGAAGATACCCAGAGATTAGTTCATTCATTACAAATGCCATAGACAAACCAAGCATAGAAAGTAACCTACACAACCTCTAAAGAAAACAAGATGTTCTTCTTCTAGATTGATAATAAACAAAAGCAAGCAACAGCTTAAGCCTTCTTGGGAGATTTGGTAGCTTTAGTAACTTTCTCAGGCTTCTCAGTTTGAGACGCAGATCTCTTGGGAAGCAGAATAGGGTTAATGTTGGGAAGAACTCCACCGCTCGCGATGGTGACACCGTGTAGCAACTTCCCCAACTCCTCATCGTTCCTTATCGCCAAGCAAAGATGCCTCGGGTTTATCCTGTTCTTCTTGTTATCCCTCGCTGCGTTTCCCGCAAGCTCCAGAACCTGTGAGGAGAGAGATTAGATCTTTTAAAATTAAATCACAATCTCAAACCCTAATTTCATTTCCTCAAAGAATGCACATCTCGGAAAACACCATAATCGAGATCTGAGATTATACCTCAGCGGCGAGGTACTCGAGAACGGCGGCGAGGTAAACCGGAGCACCGGCGCCGTACCGGATCGCGTAACGACCTTTCTTCAAGTAACGAGAGATACGACCGACGGGGAACTGGAGACCGGCCTTGACGGACTTGGAGACGCTCTTCTTACGATCTCCTCCTTTTCTTCCTCCTGCGCCTCTCGCCGGCTTCGTTGCTGCTGCTGGTGACTCCATCGGATTCTCAACAAACTAACACAAATGATTCTTCCTTTTACGGTTTTGTGACGGTTTACGATTTGCGTTTTAATGAGAACTCAACAATGTGTTTCTATATAACCATCTACTGCCACGCTGGCGATCCGAGTGTTGATGAAGTCAACGGTTCAGATTGTATTTTTTTTTATTCTGATCCAACGGTCACCTTTACACGGTGATGATGATGGGTCGACGTATGTAGTTACTAAACGTGGGGGGAGCCGGAAAGTAAGGAGAGATAAAACCCACGGGTAATCTCAGCCGTTGGATTCATCCCCCACGTTAATCAAGCTTTATCTTTAATTAATTAAACCCAAAGCTTGGTTTATATATTTAAAATCACCATTAATACGTGTTAACTTACATTAAAGAGAGTTTAAGATATTCAGCTGTAATCTTCTAAGCTCTGTGACAAAACCTGAAGCAACATCAATAGCTGCTCGAGCTGTAACCAAAGATTCTTGTAGCTCGGAGTTAACGAGGTAATAAGAACATAACTCTTTGAGAATCACGTCATGGCGCTCTTGAAGCCTCGTCACGTTCTCTTCCGCAGAAACCAAAGCGTCATTCACTAGCTTAAGCTTCTCTATGGCTCGACGTCTGTGCCTGAAGATGGGAGTGAAAGCAAAGAAGAACGAACCTGAAAGAGCAATTGTTGAAAGGAATGTTATGCTTCCGTAAAGACCCATGAACAGGATGTAGTTTTGGTAAAAGAAGAGAGTATTATATACAAAGTGGATTCATTACTTGAAAGAGAGTTATTCTTTGCTTTTCCATGGAACATTCTTCTGGAACTTCAAGGGACGTTGTTGTTGTTGTCGTGATCGTTCTCTTCGTGGTTTCCTGTCTCTTGGGCGTTTCATTGTCTCTAACCGTTGGCGTCTGGTCTCTGGATCTGCCCATCCTTTTCCCCAGGATGAGAATCCGCTGTATGTTCTGCGTTGTTTCAATGAGACCAGCATGTCGGCTTCTGGGTATACATAGAGTGGCTTGTCATCTTTGGAATCTAGTTGCTTCTTTCCTTTCTCTGTTGGTTCTATAAAAGCTATCTCAACTCGACGAGACTGTAACATAAACCAAAGGACAGGATCATGAAAGTAAAGAAGAAAGGTTTGGTTGCTTTTTGTTACTACTATAGCTACCTTGTTATCGATCTCTTTGATGTATCCCTTGGCTTCCATGATACGAGCAAGACCTTTCCACCAAAGACGATCTATCTCCATGAATTTCTGGGACTGTCACCACCCAAAGGCATCACATGAATATGACGAACTTAATGCACTATGTAAACTTTTTAAAATACAAGATTACCTGTTCCCTTATTCTACTGATGAAGAAGAGAAGATTCGGCTTGTCGGATAACTTCTTCTGTTTGCTGTTGCAGAGTCCATAATCTTGATATGATGCATGCTCAGAGATAGTCTCTGCCTGCAACTAATCCACAAGCAGCTTAAGAGACTGAAAGATTGGTCACAATAAAAGAAATCTAAATTACCAAATGGAAATTCTCGGATTACTCAAATGACTTACGTGAAAAGCAGTGATTACTTGAAACAAAAGATTAGCTTCCTCTCGTACATTTACTTGCTCCGGAGGCCCTTCAATGCAAACATCGCATCTGTTTCATAGATTAGAAAGATATTAACGACAGTTTGCTAGCCCACCTTAACGGTTTTTTAAAAGAAGGATAGGACTTACAAGTTACACTTCTTGGAACTAAAATCCTCCCCAAAATACTCCACAAGTATTTTCGCTCGACACTGAGAAGTATTCATTCCGTATCTGAATCAGTAAAGTAGAATGAATGTAAAACAATACAGAAAGAAAAGTGAAAGATGCACACACGTATTTGACTAGCATATAGACCTGAAGCAATCAGATAGCATCTTGTAAGCTTGTTCTGTCTGTTCTTTGCTCCTACGGCTCGGCAAAAGTGTTGGTATTCTCGATAGATTAGCATATAGCACTGTAAATGCCAGATTATTTTAGGCATGGAAGACAAGATGATATCTACACTACCAAAACAAATCAATATTAATCATCTCACCGCACTCGGCCAATTTCCCATCTCTTCCAGCTCGACCAGCTTCTTGGTAGTATGCTTCTAAGCTCTGCAGATTCATTATTTCAATGAGATATGGTATGATGGATTTGTTTATATTTTGGTGTCCAGAAATGTTAAATACTAAAATCATATAGAGAGCTCTGAGATACCTGCGGCCAACCATAATGGATGATTTTCCGGACATTTTTCTTGTCAATTCCCATTCCAAACGCAATTGTGGCAACAACAACCTGAAGAGGAGTACCACAACGTCAATATTCTTCCTCATAAAGTGGATAACAGAGTAGGGCATTCAGTTTGAGTCAGAACACAATAGAACATAAAGGTTCCATGTAAATACCTGCAGCTTATCTTCATGAAATTCTTGGTGAACTTGTCTGAGATGTTTTTTTGGCAACTGTAAAATGTAACAAACTGTTAAAACCAGCCATAACAACAATTAAAAAGGAAAAGCAATTAATTAAGAATACAAGATCTTGCCATCATTAACTGGAAACATAACAAACAAACAAATCTATAATAGCTGCTTGGTTTATATAGTGTGACTTGATACCAAGTTAATAAAGGTTGACAATTTCATTCCTAAGAAACAGTTCAGAAGCTTCATAAGGAAAAAAAGGTACAAGTTTTCAGTCCATACCGATGCATTATAAGCTGCAGCCTTCAATCCAACCCCACAGAGATATTTTGCAATGTTTACACTCTCCTTTCTTGTAGGAACGTAAATAATTGTCGGTCCTTCACGATCCTTCGACTGGTTACTATGATTGTGTCCAGATTCATCAGGTATTTGCTTTCCGGAAGGGTCAGACATATCCAGTACTTCACAAGGAGACTTTGCACAGAACTCTCCACAAGCAACTGCAATAATTAAATCTGATATAAATAACATTCCACAACAGAATGATATATTAAGAAAAGAAATAAGTCATATGGTACTCTAGTTATGTTGTCAGCATATTCACTTTGGATCAGAGACCTTAATTTGAACATGAGGTCACAATTTAACCAAGCTAAACTCGGTAAGATGCCAAGCCTATTTATTTTACTACGCTGTTACCAATTTAGTTACATGCAGTCACCAATTTTCTAATCAAAGTTATGTAGTTTGATCAAGAGTTTTAAATCACTCTGTTTCCAAACAAAATGAAAAGGAGCATACCATCCCAATCATCAACACTCTGGAAGATGTCAGTTTCGTCTTCCAGATTCTCTTCTGACATTTCTTTCCCATTTGAACTGTTTTGCTTTGCCAAAGAGTTCACCGGATCCTCTTCATCATCATCGTTATCTGACTCATGGATGTTTTCAGCATCATGATAACCAAAATCATTCTGCCCCTCTGACTCTCGTGAGATTACTGCTAGCTTTCTCCCGGTAGCCTTTCTCTTTCCTGAGTATAAGTCAATTAAGTTCTGGAAGTCCTTTGCAAATGAAGCTGCAGATCTTGTCCGACTATGTTTAACCTGAAAATGACAGAAAATATCAACTTTAAGCTCTACATCTCATGGTCCACATTCAGCATCAAGTAGAAATTACAGATTAGTTTGCCAATCTTATTTCTAAGTCTACGGCATAGAAAGAGTGAAATGAAATCTGAGCTGGATACTCACTGAAAATTGTAAATTTGGCCTGAAAAAAGAAGTAAGCACAGTTTTTGTTTCCTTTGACAGGTGAAGTGACTCAAGAATATCTTCTTGTACGTGAGCTGTGGCTGTTGCAGTCAATGCCATTATCGGTACATCATATTCCAAGAATGCCAAATTGCTGGTACAAAAGTTTTCTCGCAACACAGATAATTTCCTGAAAATCCAGCAGGGGATTTGTTTAGAGAAATAAGATCACCCACAGAAGCAGCACTTGAAAGCAATAACACTTGCAAGTTTAACTCTCAAAAACATACCTATAGTCCGGACGAAAATCATGTCCCCACTTTGATACACAATGAGCTTCATCAATTGCAAAAAGAGCAATTCCATGAGTTTTTGCAAGCTTCTGGAGTGGTTTAATCAGCCTGCGATCAAGTTTAAATCATCCTTTACGCAATAAAAATATTAGAAATGCAATTAAGAGAGTTGTGCTGTGCTGTGTACCGAACCACTGTCTCAGGACAAACATATATGATCTGATACATTCCCTGCATTGCCTTATCTTCTATGCGATTATCAAGTTGGCCTGAACCAAGAAAACAAGCAGAGACTTTGTGCGTTGATAGCTTGAGGCATTGATCATGCATCAGGCTTATCAAAGGAGAAATCACGACAACAATCTTTCCCGTCAGTAATGCAGGAATCTGGAAGCAAAGAGATTTTCCTACATGGTGAAAACACATAAACTGTGATTAGGATATTACTGACTCCATGTAGGAATGAAGAAGACATCAGCAATGAGTAGAAAAAGAAACTACCAGATCCAGTTGCAGCTAGAACAAGACAGTCCTTATGAGCAACCCAAGTTGACAAAGCCTCCCTTTGGAAACTTTTCAGGGACGACATACCAAACCGAATTCGTAGTATAGAATTAACTCTTTTCTCCCAAGTAGACGAACCCTCTGAGCAACCATTTGACTCAATAGACATCAGAGGAGGAGACTTTCTCATCTCTTCTGAAGGTTCAGACACTACTGCAGTCCCAAAGCTGTTGCCTTTCTTCTTGTTCCGATCCACGGATCTATAATGGTCAAGCAGACTCGATTGCCGCATTGAACCCGAGGAAAATGAAGATGGGATAGCTCTCTTGCCAAGAGTCTTATTACCATTCTTTGTAGAACAAAGTGAACTAGCAGAAGAGAATCTAGTAGTTCTCTTCAAAAGATACTCTACAGCTTCATCACATGACTTACCTACAGCTTTGACAGCTTCCAAGGCATCCATTTTGGCAAAACCCATTTCAACAAGCTTCATCACAACCTCATCAGAAGACGAATCTAGCTTATCCATCGAGTTCAAACTGTCTGGCAAACTAAAAGACAGTCCTTTTAATATGGGTATAGGCTTTTCAGACACTAAGCAACGGATCATACAACAAGTTGATTCTAGTAATCAAACAAATCGTATTCACTAACCATGTTTCGCCATTGCCAAATACAAAGAGCTTCTGGACTTTATCACTCACCGTGAACGATGATTTTTTCTGGGAATCCGCAAACGAGAAGATGGAAAGGAGTTTGGAATCGCAAATAAGAACCCTAGGCGCCAAAATTATATCACTGAACAATGAACGAAAGTGCATCAAATTTGCCGCTCACTTGCCCCCAAACGACGTCGTTCAGATCGTAAATTTTAGTTAGAATAATTTCACATAAATAAACGATATACCACTGCGACTAGTGTTGTAGTCGCAAATCATTCAGTTCTGCTTTGACGTATCCCAATTCTTTAAAGATTGTTTCGAGATGATAAGTGTTTGACAAATAGTGAAGATAAGATACTCTCACTAGAGGAGAATCAGAACAAGCCAGTGCACAAGCATTTAAACCAAGACTCAAGCAAATATCATTATGTCCGATGATCCTTTTGAACTAAATAACAAACATTCAGAACAAAGCAAAAAAGACAGAGCATAATAAGGCTCTTTAGATTTGTTTGGCTTCGACCTTCTTCTTCTGCCACAGCCTGTCCACCCCACTGTCAGCATCTCCCTGCAATATATAGTTCAATGCCGTGGATTAATAGTCAAATCAAATGAAGATTAACCAAAGCTGCAGGGGTGGTTTTCAACTATTCCAATCCACACAAAACCAACTGCGATTGTGGTAACACAAGATTCCAGAATCTATAGACAAACCTGTGCACGAACAAAACCGCAGAGAGCGAAGGTTGTGAACTGTCCGGTGTAGATACCATCAGCATCTAAATGACCAATGTTGAGTTGCACAGAGGCGTGATCCTTTGATGTGATCATCCGGTTAGTAGCAGAGCTGTTGTTTCAGATATGAAAAACAAGAACCAATTTGTTAGTAAAGATGGCTACGAGAGACTACATAACAAATCAATTTAAACAAAAATATTGTATTACCATTTCCTAGGAATGTATAGTTCCGTGACCTGACCCTCTTCGTTCTGCATCTTGAAGATTAGCTTGACGAGTAGACAGAACACATAACAACTATGTTAGAACAGAATTAACAGCTACGCTTAACTACACTTAACTACAAATGATTGCCTACGCGGCGTTATAGTGAAGAATAGCACGAGGGAGAAGAATCTAGAAGCAGTCCAGCGACTAACAAAATTAAATAAGGTAGCAAAACCTACGTAACTGAACATCATAAGGTGTTTATAGTAAGTTAGAGAGCTCTCGGATTCAGCAAAACTATTGATTCACCTATTCTAAGCAGCTAACGAAGTATATTTACCTGAGGAGGAGGAGGAGGAGGAGGAGGAGGAGAAGCAAAGCAAGTGCGGCAACGGAAGAGAGAAACGACAAGATTGAGAAGCCAGAGAGTTTATACTTGCGGAAAAAAAAAAACCCTACGGGCCAAAGGCCCAATTTTATTTTATGTCTTTGATTGAGTAAAATAAATAAAAAACTCCGATGCCGGGAATCGAACCCGGGTCTCCTGGGTGAAAGCCAGATATCCTAACCGCTGGACGACATCGGATTGTTGAATACCTATCAATATTAAATATAATTATATAAAATATAATTATATTAAATAAAAGATGATAATACTATACTCCTATTTGACCTAATTAGATATCCTTCCACTGAACAGAACCCAACAAGAGAATTAGAAAAAGGAAACTGATTTCGAAATTTCCTCCGCCTCCATCGTCTTCGATCTCTAACTCTCTTCTCATCACTTCCTCTCCTCTAAAGTTTTTCGCCTCCTTGTTGAAGAGGAAGCTAATCTTCTGATAGTAAGTTTCCTCTCTTTACTTCCGATCTGTTAGGGTTTTGTACTGTTTCCTCTATTGGTTCTTCCGCGTGGGTTTAATCGTTGTATTCTGTTATGCGATCAGGTTCGTTACGGATCTCTAAATCTTCTAATTCGAGAAGATGGTAAGTTACTTACTCGATTGGCTTATACTGTATCCTTAAGTTGTTTTCTGTATAATTACAAAAAGTTTGACTCTTTTTTGTTTTGATTTGTGTAGCTTCCTCTTTCCCTGCTCAAGACTGCTCAAGGGCATCCCATGGTATGTGAAATTCGAACCGTTGGTTATAGTTTTTTAATATATGGAGCAGAAGTTAAGTAGGAACTGATCAAGTTTGAGATTTTGCGTTAGAAGTCTATATGAAAGTTGTGTGCATAGGAGAATTCTTTTTCATATAAAGTCTATATCTTTTTGATGTTTTGATCGTTTTGTTAGCTTGTGGAGCTCAAGAATGGAGAGACCTATAATGGGCATTTAGTAAATTGTGATACGTGGATGAACATTCATCTGCGTGAAGTCATCTGTACATCAAAGGTTTATCTTCTGCTTTCAAATATTGATCAGAGTTTATATATTTTATTGTAATTCCATATGAGAATTTGTGTGATTCGCACTAAGATATGTTAGCTTGCTTATACTGTAGGACGGAGACAGGTTTTGGAGGATGCCGGAATGTTACATCCGTGGTAACACAATCAAGTACCTTCGAGTTCCTGATGAGGTAATATACTCTTATGTGTATATGCCTCTTGATTGATCTAGTTTTATTCTTTGTTTTGTTTTTTCATCTCTGGAGTGATGATGCTTAACCAAATCAGATATGTGCTCCAAGAGGCATGTACCCTGTTCAAAACATGGCATGCCTCTTGTTGAAGCGTGTCTTGGACGATATCACAGAGAATGGTTTTTGCCTGACCAGATTATCGTCTCACTTGTGTTGTGGTTCTGAAGCCAGTAAACTATATATTTCAATATTCTCGTTTGTATCTCTTTAATAGCAAGTATATTCAGTTACCAATATCTGGAAGTGACGGGTCATAAGCTGTGTATCTATTTATACAAGATGCTTCAACCTTGATTGTTTTTACATATATTGACTTCTTCTCTTTTCAGGTGATTGACAAAGTACAGGAGGAGAAGACCCGCACCGGTATAGTTTCCTCATGTCTATATAGTGGCTTTTTCAATCATAAGCAAGCTAATCCTGATAGTTATAACTTATCAACAAATGGTTAAATATGTGCAGATAGAAAACCACCAGGGGTTGGACGTGGAAGAGGACGTGGTATGGATGATGGAGGGGCCAGAGGCCGTGGCCGAGGAGCTCCAATGGCGAAGATGAGTGGCAACAGAGGTAAAGCCGTCACAAGATTCAGATTTTACTAGATTACACCAAAAAAAATTCATGATCTTCTTCATAGTTTTGTCTGCGAGAATGGGATTTAAGCTAAATTATAATATGTTTGTGAAAACAGGAGCAGGTCGTGGGCGTGGATGATGCAACAACTTATATAAAGACCATCTCTGTTTAATTTAGCTGGCACCAATCGCTACTACTTGTCTTGCTGCTCCTGCACTCGCATTTTAAGAGCTCTCATGTCTGTTTTTAATTTCATCTTTGAGCTGAATATATAAAACTAATCACAATGAGCTGAATATATAAAATTCTGGCTGCTCTAAGCTTGTTTCTTGTCAAATGACAAAAAACAAATAAAAAAACAAATGGTCTCTATAAATTAAGCAGCTCCAAACCAGTGAATCTATATATTTAAGGAAGCCAAAACGCTCCACAGCTTTTAAGAAACTCTGTAATTCAAAAAAAAAAAGAGCTTTGAACAGACTCTAGATAAGAAAGAGGGTTCGATTTTAGTAGACGCCTCTCGACGTAAAGCGAAGAAATAGCTAAAGCGTTTTCACAAAGAGCTGCTGAGAGTGCAGAAAGAGAGAAGACGATTCACTATTTCCCGCCACTTCCATTTGCCTTCCCCAAAACCTCTCCGGTGGTGAGCAAGATGTTGTGGGTGGACAAGTACAGGCCTAAATCGCTCGACAAGGTCATCGTTCATGAAGACATCGCTCAAAATCTCAAGAAATTGGTACTCCTTTTGTTCAATCCCTAGGTCAAAGTTTTACCTTTTTGAATGTTTCGGGAGCTGAATTTGATTCTCTGCGTAGGTGACGGAGCAAGATTGTCCGCATTTGCTCTTCTATGGGCCGTCAGGTTCGGGTAAGAAAACCCTAATCATGGCGCTTCTCAAGCAGATTTATGGTGCCAGTGCCGAAAAGGTATCCTTTTTTCCTTTGTTTTTTTTTTCTGGGTATAGTTTGGTAATAGCAAAAGTTTACGACTTTAAACACCCTAATGATGTTGAGCAAAGTAAATTGCCTGTTTTGGTATGCTGAGCCTGAGAGATGTGTGGTTAAGCTACTCTCTCATCAGCACTTTTTCTTTATCTTCTCTTGAGATTGGTGTTCGTCTTCTCATTGCTACTCTTTTTTTTCATTCTCATTCTGCAGGTGAAAGTGGAGAACAGGGCATGGAAAGTTGATGTGAGTTGTTCATGGTTCTCTGTTTTCCTTGCTTTTTTACTTATTAATGTATTCTTGTACTTGTGAACTGAGAGATATGAATTGTGTTTGCTATCTTTTCTTTCAATCCTCCTACTTTGTCGATTCTTCTTTTATAACCTGAACATATTGTGAGAGTTGTTAGTTTTTTTGTCTCGAATTTTTAGTTTATGAAAGCGAAACACAGAAGAGTCTAAGGGTTCTTCGTTTATGGTCTAGTAATATGTTTTACTTCTAATCAATTTCTGTTCCCTTTTCCAAAGATTTTTATTCTTTCTTTTTGTTATGCTAACTTTTGGAAAATGCAGGCTGGGAGTAGAACTATTGATCTGGAGCTCACTACATTATCAAGCACCAATCATGTGGAACTTACTCCAAGTGATGCTGGCTTTCAGGACAGATACATCGTTCAAGAGATCATTAAAGAAATGGCCAAGAACAGACCAATTGACACCAAAGGAAAGAAGGGGTATAAGGGTAAGAATTAGTGTTCCACCTCAATATTTCGCTACATTATCATTAGTGGAGACGTTTTCGATGTTGAGTGCTGATATAGTTCTTTGAGGAGTCTACAAAGAGTGAATATATGGGCGTTAGATGTCATCTTCAATATATATGCTTCTGTGGTCGACTTGGTCTACGTTTTATGGTTCATAATATAGTTTTGTTTCATTTAGATGGTTGATGAGATGGTTACCTCATATGTTTAGACTTTAGGCTTCATGTTCAACTGAGTGTCTTCATCATACTTGTAAATGGTTCTATGTTCACTGTTTTTTTAATTATTGTCCAGTGCCTAATCTCTTACATTGTTTCTAGACTAAGTTGTGCCTTGCCCATTTAGTTCAACTTTTTTTGACATATTGATGTTGGATGATGACTGGTATATATATCCCAAAAGAATTTGGTTATGCACAAACACATGATTTTGTGTGTCTTTTCTGGTTTTGGTAGTGTTGGTACTAAATGAAGTTGATAAGCTCTCACGAGAAGCACAACATTCTCTGCGGAGAACAATGGAGAAATATAGCTCATCTTGCCGTCTCATCTTATGCTGTAACAGTTCTTCAAAGGTTACAGAAGCCATTAAGTCTCGTTGTCTCAATGTGCGGATAAATGCACCTTCGCAGGAAGAGGTACATAAGCCGTTTCAATGTGCAAAAAAAATGTACGTAACTACGCAAGATTAGCCTGTCTAAACTTTCTTGCAAAAAACTATATGCTCTTTGTTTCCAGATAGTGAAAGTGTTGGAGTTCGTTGCAAAGAAAGAAAGCCTGCAACTACCCCACGGTTTTGCTGCTCGTATTGCAGAAAAATCAAACCGCAGTCTTAGAAGAGCTATTCTGTCACTTGAGACTTGTCGTGTCCAAAAGTAAGCATCATTAACTGTATATTCTCTGCAGACAATCAAAGAATCTGATTGATTGCTGTTGCTGTTTCATGTTTTTGAAAATGGTTAACAAGTTTTCTTCGTAGCTATCCATTCACAGATAACCAAGTCATATCTCCCATGGATTGGGAAGAGTATGTTGCTGAAATAGCAACTGACATGCTGAGGGAACAGAGCCCTAAATGGTCGCACTTTAGTAAATCATTTAGCTTTGCAAATTATTGATTCAAACGTCCCTTGGATTTAATCAATTCTTGTATGCTTCTTCAGTTTGTTTCAGGTGCGCGGGAAGGTATACGAGCTGCTAGTTAATTGCATTCCACCAGAAGTCATACTGAAGGTTTCAAACAAAAAAAACAATTATATTATTCGTATCCTTTTCTCTTTCCTTTTTACACATAGTTTTATACTTTACAGAGACTTCTTCATGAATTGCTGAGGAAACTGGACTCAGAGCTAAAGCTTGAAGTCTGCCACTGGGCCGCATATTATGTAAGATTATTTTCATACCACGCATTGTCTCAACATCTGTGTTCTCATTTGAGACTGAGCTGTCTTGATGATGATCATGTATTTGGCTCCTTGTTACAGGAACATCGGATGAGGTTAGGCCAGAAAGCCATATTTCACATAGAAGGTATGTATAACTGTTTATTGCATTTTGAGTTACATTATAAGAAAATCAGCTTCTTCTGGGTGTTAACACTACTGCAGCATTTGTGGCCAAGTTCATGAGCATATACAAGAACTTCCTCATTTCAACATTTGGCTAGAGAATGAAGGATGGCTCCAAGTCCAGGAAAAAAAGGACAGACTTGTTGTAATTTGTTTTTTTTTGCTTTTAATGCGATGATCCGAGGCTCTTGAGACTAAGTTTTAGTGGGTGTGTCTTAGTAACTGTGATGTTTATTTCTTTTCCCTCTTCGTTAGACTTGCAACTATCTTATTTTCGATCACTATGGAAGCTGTTTAGTTGATCAGTAGCAACATGAAAAGAGCTAACTATTGGAACCAGAAAACAAAAAGAGTGGGCTATTCGAACCTGCCTCTCTAGTATATTGGCTCGGGCCAGTGCTAAGCAACTCCATACTCTTAATAAAACTATGGCATAGATCACAATGGGAGAACTCTTACATTCAAGCTCTGAAAATGTCTAATAAATACCAGCTCCGCGTACACGCAAAATAAAGAGAACACTCACGGTTTACGGGTTCGAAGTTCGAACCAAAGAATCTGTGAACCGGCTAATAAAATTTAAAGACAAGTAACTAAAAAGACACGTGACAGCGGGAAAGTAGCGCAAGTTAGCAAATTGGTTTTGTCTTGCTTGGAATGTTCCGCCTTTGGTCGCTTTAAAACCACGGCCAAACGCGCTTTTCTTCTCTTCAATCTCTTCTTTATTCTCCTGCTTTGTTTTTTTTTGGTACAGCAATGGCGGAATCAAAGACAAAAATAGCAGAAATAAGGGAATGGATCGTAGAGCACAAGCTTCGTACCGTTGGTAAAAATCAAACTCGAATGTTTTTTTTTTTATAGATCTGTGGGTTATATATCGTGTTCATCCGAATGTTTAGATCTCAATTTATTTATTTATTTTGCTAAGTAATGGAATTTCATAGTTGCTTCACATCCTCGGTGACGCGTTTGCATCTGTGTTTTTCATATATATGGTTTGTTTGAATCCTCGACTGTTGATATAGGTTGTCTATGGCTGAGTGGGATCTCTGGTTCAATCGCCTATAACTGGTCCAAACCTGGTATGAAAACCAGTGTCCGAATCATCCACGCCAGGTTACCATTTTGTTTCTCTCTTTTAATCGTCTCCCTTTTTAATTGTTAGCAAAAAAACATGTATCGAATTACATTAGTTATGTACTTCTTTATTATTCTCACTAATATACTAATCTTGAAGAAGCATGAGCTGCTTCAAGTATGGTTACTCCTCTATATCTTCCTGTGTGTGTGTGTGTGCGGGCGCTTCAGAGTGTCTAAATGATTAATTATCCTTTGTTCTTCTTGTTGTTCCTTTCATATGTAGAATGCTCATTCTAACAAACAACAATTTGAGTCTCCAATATTGTGTATCATCCATCATATACACTATGCTTTCCACTACTCGTGTTTTGTGATTGATAATCATATGATTGAAGAAACATATAGGGTGGTGTTTAAGATGATGATGCTCTTAAATTCTTCTTCACACGTTTTCTGTATTGGGTTGTATTCGTCTCAGGCTACACGCTCAGGCCCTGACATTAGCCGCTCTAGCTGGAGCAGCTGCTGTTGAGTACTACGATCACAAAACTGGCGCCACCGATCGCTACCCCAAATTTCTCAAGCCTGACAACTTGACTAAAGACTAAAAAAAAAACTCTTTTATTATTGCTCATGCCTATTCTCTATGACTCTATGCTAGGCATATTGTAGCTACTAGTCACATTTTTCATGTTTCTTGTATTCTTCTTTTGGTTCTTTGAAATGAATTCATTCTGGGTTTATATTATCCCCAGGACTTGCAGTATGCGAAGGTGTAAGAGGTACTTACAGTAATTTTATGAATAAAATTGGCCGTTTATGAGTCTGGTTATATTATTATCTTCCTATCCAAAAATAGATTTCACATTCGCTGACCCCCTTGTCTTTCATTCAAATAAGATTTCACATTAACCATAAAACTTTTTTTACTGATTAAAAATATACTGATTTATGGGTTTTTTCCTACACAAACAAAAAAACACATAAACTTTTTATTTTTAATTAGTAAAGAAAGTTCTATGGTTTGGATTACCATACTTGGCTCATCTTTCTCTTTGGGAATTTAATTTTTCTTTGAATTTGTGTTAAAAAAAAAAAAGTTTATTGTATCTGTTTAACAACGACCAAACACTAAATGGGCCTGTATCGTCCGGCCCATGCGTACAAAAAATACCCAACAATTTTGCCAATTGAAGCTGGTACAAGTAGCAAGATGTGTTCAATTGTCCCACATCGCTTGCAGTTAAAAAGAAAGACTCGAGAAGGAGAGTATAAGAAGAAAAGTGGAGAGAACGTTCAAATCACTTACCTGGACGGGGTCGACTCATGATCAAGGAGATGAGTGGCCTAGGCTAGTGACCTCCATTGCACATTGAGGAGGGGCGCTTAACTTAAGGTCTCCCCAAGTGGGAGAGCCTGCGTCATTATTTGTGGCAGAGGGAGCCTGCGTTCGCGCGGCTCCTACCATCTATTATCAGTTCTGAAACCTTCTTTATGGACATACTAAGTTAACAATCCTAAACATCACAGCTCACAAGTATATATCATGTAGGTTAGTTATGTTTTTAACCAGTAACTTCATCTCCACTGGGTCTAAAAGGACCAAACCAATTCAGCTAATTTAAAACGGACATGACAGGCTTTCGGCCCATTATAAGAAAATGGTTTTGTGACTTACATTTCTATAATATTATGTGGGCCTGAATTACAAAAGTACCTAAAACCCTATACGCAACATCTTCTTCTTCACTCTCTTTCAAGATCAGAAGACGCCGCACTTCCATCTATTAGCATATTCCTCGGCAGAGCTACAGGTACACTTAAACAATCTTCAACAGAATCTGAGATCTAAGCCCTATAGATTTGAAAATGTAGGAAGTGAAGGAACGGCTTTAGTTTATCTTTTTTCTACATGGTTTAGTTTACATAAAAATGGCCAATATGGTTTTGGGATTTGTAGAGAGAAGAGAGGTGAAAAATGAGTCGTACAGCAGCTCCAAAGGGGAAGAAGAAGGGAGGAGTGTCCTTCACCATTGATTGTTCAAAGCCTGTTGATGACAAGATCATGGAGATTTCTTCCTTGGAGAAGTTTCTCCAAGAGAGGATTAAGGTTGGTGGTGGTAAAGCTGGTGCTCTTGGTGATTCTGTCACCATCACTCGTGACAAGAGCAAGATCACCGTCACCTCTGATGGCCAATTCTCCAAGAGGTTTGATTAAAATCTACACCATATGGTCTAGTCTTAGCTGTGGTGAAACTCTAAGTTACATTGTTTGATTATTAAGTCAGTATGTTTTGTGTATGTGTTTAGATACCTCAAGTACTTGACAAAGAAGTATCTGAAGAAGCACAATGTGAGAGATTGGCTCAGAGTGATTGCAGCCAACAAGGACCGTAACCTCTATGAGTTGAGGTACTTCAACATCGCCGAGAACGAGGCAGAAGAAGAAGACTAAAAAACACTCTGATCCTCTCTTCCTCGTGGTTGGTTTTTGATTCTACTTCAACTGTTTCTCTTCTGTTTAGATATTATCTAGTTTGGTTGAAGGGATACACTCTCGTTTGTAGCTGAGCTTCTATGTAGGCTTGTGTTTTTCCTGACAGTTTATCTGGTAAACCGAGTGGAGTTTGCAAATCTTTTAAATTCGTGTAGTTGATGTTAGATTAATGATGTTATAAGCAGAAAGAATATACAATTGGAGTATAGATATTGGTCCAAGTTTAATGAACTATTCAAGCAGAGAGAGTATATACAATTGAAGTATAGGGTTTGGTCATGGTCTTTATAGTGATTCGTGCTCTTCAATTAATTATCGGTTTGGATTCAGTTATTTACATTAGTATCATTGTTTGTTTTACCACTACGTTTGAACAAAATGTCACTAGTCCTAAAAGAATGGTATGGGCCGTCCTAAAAGAATGGTATGGGCCGTCCTAAAAGAATGGTATGGGCCGTCCTAAAAGAATGGTATGGGTCGTGTAGTTTGTTTGGGCCGTGAAAAGATTGTCATACTAGTTATATATCTCCTTCATTATTAAGAAAATACTAGTCAAAATAGATAGAGAAGGTACTATCATTACAAGTCACCGAAGACAACGACCCCAGTTATCAACTATGTAGATAGTCAATTAGATTTATGTTCACTGTCTGTTTTGTGGAGTTTTGCTACTCTGAGACACTGGATCAAAACACAGATGATACTTTAGCTATGAAACCCGACAGTTTAGATTTTAGATATGTGATCTTTAACAAAGTGAACATTGTACGGTCAGAAAATAAACATGGTCTCTTCAGTTATTCACTTGAATATTGTTTAACTTGATTAGGTGAAATGAAATAAAATATTCACTTTGTACCAGACTGTAGGATGTTTCAGGTGAAACACACAGATATTAGGAAAATTTCTTTTTACTTAAAAGATATTATTAAAATCAGAGACTAAAGTCTAAAACTAATTCAACCAGTTATAAAATACAAATATAATTAGTTATATAGTTTTAAAAATTTAAATTAATTAAAACTGAAAACATTTTATATTGTGAAACGTCAGATATTCTCTTAAACACTTTTAACATTTTAAATGGAAGTAGTAAATATATTCAGTTGGCAAAAATGCCAAGGATTGTACCCTATATAACCATTAATCACCACCTTTAAAATTGTAAATTCGTGGTGTGGTGTGTGAAAGATACATGTAAAAAAAAAAATTAACTATTGAAATGAGAGAAAGAGAGAGGCAATGACGTCAGAGGGGAAATCCAAACCCATAAAACATGGGGGAACGATTCACTTCAATTTCGTCAGAAGTAAGTGACAGTGAACCGCAGAATCCTCTACCCTTTTTCTTTTTCTTTTTTTATTAAAAAAAAAAGAAATCTTTTAGTTACACAAATATGTTTTCTACTTCTTTTTTCACATGTCATGAATATCTATAGGGGTCTTTAAGTGGGTTTATTAAGGTGTGGGGCCCATAAATAGTGTAAGGATCGGTTATAAAAACTATAAACTAAGAACCGATTTTAAAGAGTTTCTTACACTGTTCACGGGTCCCACTGACACGTGTCAACTCGCGATTGGTTCACTTTTAAAAAAAAAAAAAACTAAGAAACTCATAGGCGTTTCAAGGTCAATGAAGGCCTAAGATTCTATGCTCATGCTTTCAAACATGTAACAATGATTGAATTGACCCAAATATGATTTTCTTTAAACTGAATTTTAATCTAACTTGACCTAATTAGAATTTGCACAAGTTCCTTTTAACCGCATATGAAGATACTTGACTTAAACCTAATAATATGTTTTCAAAGTAAAATAAATAAAAAAAAAACAGGTCAAACTCCATATATGTGGGTTTTTTCTTTATTTACTAATGAGAGGCATGGGAGGAACTTTTATAAAGAATGACTACTTACATCACATAGAGTATTTCAGGCATCACAATGAATATTAGTTACAAATTTATCTTCTTCTTTTTTGTCAAAGGCTACAAATTTATCAATGTTACAAAATGCATAGATCATATAACAGTTTGTTTTAGTTTTGTTACTAATGGCAAAGAGGAGAACAATAAAATTATTAAAAGAATTGATTTGGAACTCTTGAAACCACAAAGTGTTTGTCTCACTATCTATGGACTATAGTGGTGAATTTGTTTTTTGTTTTTTAATTAGTTGCGAGGGTAAAGAGAAAAGGAAAAGGAGAGAGAGGAAAAAAGGGAAAGAAACTCGCGAGGAACACGCAACCCATTCCCCTCTGTGTCACTACTGTCTCCATCACTTCATCATCATCTCTCACTTCTCTTCACCATTCTTCTTCTTTTTTCTTATAAACTTTTATTTTCCATTTCAAATCAAATATTAAAGAGAACAATTATGCGATTTCATATTAGAGAAAGTCAGCTACACGTAAATTTCGACTATGTATCCCTACTAATTATTACTACTCCGTTTCGATTTAGTTGTCGTTGTAGAGAATTTTTTTTGTTTCAAAATAAGTGTCGTTTTATAATTTCAATGTGAAATTTATTAGTTTTATTTGTTATTCTATTTTTCTATTGGTTGAAATGTGGTTAGGTGTATAGGTAATTGTGTTTTTATCTAGAAAATATGTAAAATTAAATGGTTTCTTAATCTGCGTGTAAAAACCTAGAACGACAAGTAAATTGAAACGGAGGGAGTACGTTACTCGAAAACTTTTAGAGGTTTTGATTTTATTTTCTACAAAACGGCACTATACTTAGGTCATCTCCTATACAACTACAAAAATATATTTTAATATAATTTTCACACCAAAACATTTCCAATTCAACTGTAAATATTACACATTTTGGTGCAAAACTATAGTACCATACCAAATTTAGTTAATATTCACAAAAATAAATACTATTCATTTATTATTATTAATAAAATATTTGCTAAATATCAATGGCAAGATAAACACATATAAAATAAAAAATAAATATATAGAAAATCAATATATTACATATAATAGAATATTTTATTTTAATTTATTCTTTTAATTTTATTGTATGTTAAAATAATAAATAAAAATTATATATATATATATATAAATATTAAATAATAACAAATTCTAACTTACTATAGAAATCAAAAATACAGTTTTGGTGTTGGGGTTGAAGAAAAAAAATTAGAGTTAAAATTACACTAAAATGATGTAGTTTTCACATAAAATGGAGTTATGGCATCGATCACTTGATTTTAATCAAATGTGTTATTAGTAATAAGATTACATGTACTACTTTGTCAGTTTCCGAAATTAGTCAGATGCTTCACTCGGCTAAATCGTTATATTTTGGTGAAATCTACAAAACATGTGTACAACTTTTTATTAGCTGGATGTCGTATTCATTAATGAATGTAGGTTACACTTTAGTGAATATAGCTTACACTTGATCGTTCCCAGAGGCGAATTTAGAACTATATATATATATATTTTTTAAGGAATATATATATATATATATATATTTAAGGAATATATATATATATATATATATTTTTAAGGAATATATATATATATATATATTTTTTTTTTTAATTATGGATGAATGTACACCCCCATGTTCGTTTACTGGCTTCTCCCCTGATCGTGCCCTACCTTTCTTATGACTGCGCTTTCGAACAAGAGTTTGATCGAAACCATTACTTAACTTGTTTCGCCTTTTAAGCTAACTTAGTCGGCATTTTAGGCTAATTATAACCATAACTTAGTTAATGCTGGTAGATATGCACTGAAAACATGTAAGATTTTGAACTCCTAGTCCTAGTTTAGTACTAGTAATTTCACTAATCTGGTTGATAATTGTATCTTATGGTGACGTCAGGGTAAATAAAAACTGGGATAAAATAGTGAGACTTGAACTTGGATTCGGCGGCAGGAAGTAGACATAAACTGACTCAAACTCGTAACCTATCTTTACTGTCTGTCTCTATTACATACATTGCGTAATAAACTACTACTGTCTTTCATAATTTATTAACAATGCTTAAAATATTAGTATTACTATTCTTACAAGCTACCCAATGTTGTCCGTTGAAAATCTATTCTCTGATCCTCTTATCATGGTCAAAGACAATTCTATTTATTTATGCTAATCAACTTATGCTAGTTGGTCTCTTTCACTATGCTAATCAATTTGTTTTTGTTTTTATTTGATCCTCCAATATTGACCAAAGGATGGAAATATATATACTAGTATTATAGTTTTATATATATAACTAACTATATAGTTATTAACTGCGATATAGTTATTAACTGCGAGTCTCGTTTTACGAATCTTAGCAGACATGCATGCTGTATATACATCTCTCTGAAATAAATTTGAGAAAGCAAAGAATCATTTAAAGTTACTGAAAGACTTGGTGACATGATTGCCATTTTACTTCTTATCCAACATTTAAAGTAATCCCACTCCAAGACTCAATCACTTTAATTCCACTCCCATTTATTTTCTTAGTTAATTTTTTTTTTTTTTTAGAGTTTTGCCTCGTTTTATCAAACACATGAAGCCCACTATATATGCTCGTAAACGAGCAAGCAGAAGTTCATGCCTCCTCACTCTCGGGTTGTAGAGTATATTCTTAACTCTCTTTTCATCTTCACAAGCAAAACTGTCTTTCTCTTCAACTATTGTAAGGAGTTAATGTAATGGGTGAGTAACACTTGCTGGAGAAGCAGGGCACGTGCGAAAGTGAGATCAATCAGTACATGTTGATCATATATATTCGCACGTGTTCTTCTACTCCAACACGTGTTTCTCCCCTTCCCGACTATGCAATCTTCCACGGTGAGAAGAGAATTTACAAACAAGCTACTCGAGTTCATACGTACATTTTACTATGTTTTTATCTATATACCGTGGATAAATAAGAACGACTCGAATTATACATAGACATAGTTACTCCAGTTTAGTGTCACTTTTGTTGGCAATGGTGGACACATGTGATATTGCAGTGCCTCTATGTTTATACTCATTACATGTGTCTATAGTAAGTTACTGATAAAGATTATTCTTTAATTATAGTTACTTTGCTACTACACTAGGCATGGTAAAAGTTGAAGATAATTTATTGAACCAAATGATATTGAAACTGCGTGTTTTATTAATCTTACTCCCAAATTACTGATAATGAAATAATGTAACATAAATGTTCTACTTTATAATATGGATATCAGGATATTCAGGTTTCAAGACTGCAGTTAACTCTCTGCCAGATTAAAATTGGTTTCTATGTTTTATTTTCTTGGAAAAGAGTTTTAACTGATAGTGTAGTAACTTAGGTAAAAAGACAATGATTTGCTTACGTCATTGTTGTAAAAATGAATGAAAGCGTGTAGGGTAAAAAGAAGAAAGGTGTATTGCTGAGGCAAAGTTCCCTTAGAAAGCGGGGGACTTTCTTTCTTTCACTCTCACTGCCATTACTTATGTCTCTTTCATCAGTAACAGTTTAATAAATAAGAAAATCAGATAAAAGTCAGTCACAGTTTAATTTCGCAAGTGATACTGTCACGTACTTGTGGAGACAGATAAAAAGCACACTGGAGTGGAGGGTCCAGTTTTATAACGAAATATTTGTAAGAAAAAACATACAAATGAAAAACTAAAAACTAAATTAAGGCAGCTTGATAAAGTTGATTTTGTGAATATCAAAGAAACCTTTAAGCGAAAAAAAAGAAAAAAAAAAAAGAGACCAATGAACCACGGTAGGGCCAGTTAGTTCAGTTTGAAAGTTTGGTTCAGTTGGATAACGAAAAAAAATCAATTTTCGATTAGGTTCGGTATCGGTTAATTCGGTTTTCTAAAAAAAAAATCCAAACAGTACTAATATTAACCTAAACTCCAAACCAAATTAACAGAACTAACCGAAATCTAAATTAAAATAACCGAACTAACCAAAATTAACCAAATTCTTTCTAATTATTTTCAATTTAAACCAAAAATTTAACCGAACTAACTGCAAAACCAAAAACTTCATATAATTTTTTTGAAACTGAATTAACCAAAAATCGAACTGAACCAACCTTTTTTGGTTTACTTCATTGAGGTTTCGACGACTCGAACTAACCGAACAAGCCAAACCTGCAAGCCTAGACCACTGTGAAGCCTGTTTTTTGGTATGTGGGTGGTTTAGCCTAGTAGAGACACGTCATATAGGCATAAGATCAATATCATATTCGAATTATCTACTTGGGAGATTTAATTTGAAATGTATTACCCAGAGTTATTGGAAAATAATCATAAACTACTTGACATTATTGAGTTTACTGGAATAGATGAACTCAACTCAAGTTACAAAACGATGGGCTCACTACCCAAATTCATATAAATGGGCCAATAATGGGCTTACTATTTTTCTTTTTCATTAAAACCCAATTAGTTTTTCGTGCTAAGGTTTTACATCCGTCATCCTCGTCGGCATCTCTTCTCAATCGAGTTCTCCTTCGCCGCCGGCCTCCGTCGCTTCCTATTTTCCAGGTACGCTATCATTGGTAGTCTTCTTAGCAATTAAGGTATATTAGTTTTCTAGTACTAATCTATCAAGCTTCAACCTTGAGAATCTGGAACAACTTTCTCACTTGATCTTTGTTTCGTCTTATCAAAATTCGTTTTTTTTTTCCCTTTTAGCTGGGTGATCTGTTTGATTAGTCGCATTATGAAAAATTTCAGGTTTGATTAATCCCATAACATTAGTGTTTGCATTGTTGTTAATGATTATGGTTTAAGTCACATTTTGATATCCACCAACTGTTTGATGAAATGTCTGAAAGAAAGTCAAATGCTTGTTGTTTGGTTATCTATGGAGAGCAAAAACTTAGAATGTTGATTCTTCTATGTTTGGTTTTGGGTTAATAAGCTGTCTAGTAATTTTAAAATCGAGGAGGGTCACATCACACATTGTCTATGTCGATATGAGTTATACGTGAAGTACCATGAATAAGTTCTTGCATCTTGGTCATTGGCTGTGTTAATGACTAGTGAAAGTTATAGTTTTTTTTCTTACTTCTTACAAAATCCCTCTAAATGTGTTGTTAGATTCTCTCTTTTTTTTTATCAAAGATTCGATCTCTTTGAAGTGTTAACACTTTGTCTCTCCTCCTTGCAGTCTTTGATAGAGTAAGGGAGAGAGAGAGGAAGATGGTGATTCCACCGGCAGTGAGACCACCACGTCTCTTCGACTACCTCAAACCTTACGTCCTGAAAATGCACTTCACGAACAAGTTTGTTCACGCCCAAGTCATCCACTCACCGACAGCCACAGTGGCTTGCTCAGCTAGCTCACAGGAGAAAGCATTGAGGGAAACAATGGGTGTCACACGCGACGTGGCAGCTGCTTCAAAGATTGGTAAAATCCTTGGGGAAAGACTCCTGATGAAAGATATCCCAGCTGTTGCGATTCACATGAAGAAAGAGCAGAGGTATCATGGTAAAGTCAAGGCTGTGATCGATTCCGTCAGGGAAGCTGGTGTCAAGTTACTTTGATGATTGTTTCAACAACAATCCATGAAACCAAATCAGTCTCATGTTATTCATTCGAACACTGTTGTTTTGTAGCTTATCAGACAGATTGAGATCATTGGTGGTCTTGTGCTAAGTTCATGTTTGTTCTTCTTCTTCATCTTCCGGGTTATGAAGACACTTGTTCTTAAGATAATGAAAGTTATAAGCTTTGACTATTGAAATAATAACAAAAGAGAGATTCTTTTATTCTAAAACCAAATTGGACGGTGTCTTTACAATTGGGTATTCGGGTCGACCCGTAATTTGTCTTCCTGGACTTATTGAACTTTCAGTCCCGTGTAAACTATTGTCTTCCTCGTCTTTTACATCATTTGCTTCGAGCTGTTTTAGATCAATCGGGAAAGATGGGAAGATGTTTAACGAAGATTCAGAGTCCGATCCTGTTTCTTCATCTCTTGATCTCCTTCTCATCCGGTTAGTACCAAGAGCTTAGGGTTCTTCTTTTTGTTCACATTTTACATTTCATCTGTTGGATAGATTTCAGAAAATGGGTATCGTAGATTTCAGATTCTATCATCCAAAGTCTCAACCTTTTTCGTCTTCGTCGTTCGGATCATCGTTTGATGCAAACCAAACTGATTAGAAACTGAGTTTTGTGTTTTGTTCCTTAGCTTGTTGTTTGGTCATATAGGTTCAGTGTTATGCTTGCTTCACTTGGAGAATTTTTTATTCATGAATAGAATAAAATGGAGCTTTTCGCAATATAATACAAATCAAAGTTGTTCAATTTGAATGAAATGCTCTGGTTTTATGGGGGTGGTACTTGCTTAAGAATGGTTGTAGAACAAATGTTTTTCAGGAGCAATGAAGCCAGATTCGAGAGGAGTATGCGTTTCTAAAGGAGGGAGATTTCCGCCATATGAAACAGAAGGAAAGCCTCCTAAATCTGTTGGTAGAGGAACAAAGGAACTAACTTTGTGTCAAGTGTTCCGTAAAAGGACTTGTTGCTCTCCTGCTCAGACAAACCATGCTTTCGTAGCTGTCAGAAACTTGGCTACTTATGGAGAAGCTAGTCAAGACTGTCTGCATTTGTTCGAGTTATTGGAGTGTTCAATCTGTAACCCGAACGTTGGAGTTCAACCAGGCCCTCCTCGCATTTGCGCTTCGTTCTGTGACAGAGTCTTTGAAGCTTGCAAAGACGCATACTTCTCCAGTAATGCACTTACACAGGTAAGATAATCCTAGGAAAGTGATCAAATGGTTTGTGGAATCTTATGTTTTATTTTGCATATGTGCTTAGATGATTGGCCCTTGTGGAGTAAACGACATCATCTGCGTTAAAACATCAAACTGGGAGTCCAACGGCACATCGTTCTGCGAAGCAGCTGGTTTTTCTGTTCAAACAAAGGATAATTCTAGAGAAAACCCGTGTTATGGAAGCAAAGCAAGTCTAGAATCGGTGGTGGAGTCACGGCCGAGAGTCTCGAAAAAGAAGAAGACCCCTTCAAAGACTGAGACTTTATCATGTTTTAAAGATCTTTTGCAATGGGTTCGCGTAATGACAACCATTCAGAAGTTTTCGTTGGGAGTGTCATTTCTTGTAGCAGGAATGTTCTTGATCAGGTTTCTCTCTTCTCTCTAAAGTAAGCCTCTAAGTAACTCTTCATTGTACTAAGTACTAACGCTTTTGCTTTAGGTGCAACAGGCAATGGAATAACCGTCATCAGAAGCAGAGGCTAGCTGCAATCCAGAGAGCTGCTAGACGATTGGGAGGGAAGGCAAACGGGAATTCGTACAGTGCAGCTATAAATAGAAGAGTAGTTCAAAGTTGATTTCTTTTCACCATTGAACAAGCTGAGTAAAAGCTTATGGCAGAATCTTTTACAGTAGTAGTTGCAAGAGCCATGAGTTAACTGTTATCAAAGTTGAACCTTCTTGTCTCAAGTAAAGTGTTACAAAATATGAGAAGTACTTTGTTTTACTGTTATTCTGAGAAGAACACTAGAGCTTAAGATGAAAGAAACATTGTACACTGATGATATGCAAAAGGGTTTGTAGAAATAAGCAAGAACCAAAACTCTACGAGAGACACTCTAACTTAAACTAGAAGAGTTAACAGAAGAAAGAAAAGAGACTATCAAAGGAGGTACAAATCTCCAGAGGCAGAAGACATATCGTTCTGCATCTATACACATAAAACCAAGTGTGTTTTTGCTTTCACTCTTTTTTTACAGAAGTTGTTTTGTGATCTGATTCAAGGACCCTTTGGGTTCTTCACTGCATTCAACCACAACTGAAGACACACAGACACAGTTATAGTGGAAGTCCGAATATGGAGCCTAGCTTGAGCTATGGAATCATTATCTTGAGAGAGAAGACTAAGACTTCCCCATTTTGGGTACCTGATAAAGAGAAAACATATCAGGTAACGCCGTAAACTTTGAAACATGCAACAAAAACGAAAGTTTTCATGGTCCAACAAAATCACAATGATGCTCCTACTGCTTAAGATTGTGGCTTGGAAGGTCATGCTAATATCTCACACTGAAACCTAAAGTTTTTTATCCTTTCAGAAGATTTCACGTTATAGCTTAAGAATGGTGTTCTTGGTATGAACAAACCTTTTTGAGAGGTTGGCCGCTGGTAGAAGCTAAGGCTGGTTTCATAATCTCGAAAGAGCAAACAAGAGACTCGTCCACACTTAGTAATGCACCAGCGTTGTCAAACTCCCCACCATAGTTTGGAGCTGAGAATATTGTCACTAACCTCCGTTTTGCGAAAAACTCGTACCCATCTTCCACTACCTGCAACACAAAACCATCACACATGTGCAAATATGGTGAGGAAGTTCTCATAAAGTCTAACTTTAGACCAAAAGCTAATCTCAAATCAAATTTATACCTGATGGCCTCGGCAAATGAGATCAAGATCATTCTTATCCAAGAACTCAGCGACCTTATCAGCTCCAAAAGTACATGAAATGCCTCGATCACTATCCGCCCACCCTTCAATCTTCTGATCAGGATCAGCCCAAAGTAAATCACAAAGAAGACCGCTGTCTGGAATCTCAGTAGGCCTTTGAATCTCCCGTATCTGATTCAAATTCTCCAACTCTGGTGACAAGCCACCGTGCATACACAAGATCTTGTCGTCAATGAGCGCAGCTACTGGCAAACAGTTGAAACAATCAGTAAATATCTTCCAAAGGCGTACATTGAATCTCCGTTTGCACTCGTCGTAGAATCCATAAATCCTGTTGATCTTAGCGTCCTCGTGGTTCCCTCTCAAGAGATAAATCTTTGATGGGTAACGAATCTTGTAAGCAAGAAGCAAACAAATGGTCTCGAGACTTTGCTTGCCTCTGTCAACGTAATCACCGAGGAAGAGAAAGTTAGCTGAAGGAGGGTAGCCTCCGTATTCAAATAGCCTCAGAAGATCTTGATACTGGCCATGGATATCACCTGAGCTCCCCAAAACGAAAGAAAGAAAACGTTACACACAGGAGAAATACAATACCCAGATGCTCAAATTAACAGAGACACACCTAAAGTTTGGTACTTTAACAACCCAACAACTATGCAATTTCATCATGAATCGATGATGAGAGAGCGAGAGAGAGAGAGATTACAGCACCCAGATGCTCAAACTCACAGATAAACCCTAAAGTTTAGTACTTTCACCTCCCCCCACTCCCCAACTATGCAATTTCATCATGACTTGTTGATAACACAGAGAGATTACAATACCCAGGTGCTCAAATTCACAGAGAAACCCTAAAGTTTAGTACTTTCACCCCCAACTATGCAATTACATCATGAATTGATGCTGAGAGAAAGTGATTACTACAACTCGATGCTCAAAATTCGCATAGAAACCCTAAAGTTTGCTACTTTCATTCCCAAATTTTACGATCTCATCGAGAGAGAGGGAGATTACCGCAGATACGAATAGGGGCATGGAGCTCAAGGAGATTGGGTTGAGAGAGGAAGATTTGACGGGCGTTGAAGCAGAGTTGACGAATCTCGCTCTCCGATAGCTGAACCTGTTTACCTCCTTTACCTTCCAATAATCTCCTGATGATATCATCCAACACCCCTTTCTCCACCATCCCTTCCATGCTCGTCATCATCGTCTTCTCACCAGAATCCAAAAATTGATAACAAGGGTTTGCTTAGAAGCAGGCGAAGAATAACGGGTCGTGTTTAGGTATCGATCAATCGGAGAAATCAAAGGGCTTTTCTCTTTTCTCCTTTGAATTTTCCCGGGAAAGAATGTGGGGGACGTGAAATGGAGGAGATTTAAGGTCAAACCATAAGAACCCAGAGAGAAGAAATATATTTGTCTTAAGAGGAGGAGAGGAGATAAGAACAGAACAATCCGACGGGAAAATTATAAAGAAAGACTGAACTTTATAATATTTCAGAAATCAGCTATGATTTATATAAGTGACTAAACACCCCCACCCAAATTTTCAAAGAAATACTCATGGAATTTCTCTGGTTTAACAATTGGTTACTTTATTTTATTTTACTTAAGGGTGGCTGGAAATATGTAGATTGGACATATTGTATACTGTTCTATTATGGAAAGAAAAGTTGGTGTTTGGTATCAAAATCTAATGTAACTTGGTTATTTTGATCTTACAATGAGATTAAGTTTTAGATGGGACATAATCGTGAGAGTAAGTTTTATATATCATCTTGAATATTTATGCTTGAAAACCTACATATAAAAGTATGATGGGACATATAAAGGGCATGAATGAGTTGATCAAACAGTTTATAAAATTTTAATAACCCACAAGGGCTACCATTTATATTCTATGTTTAGAATTTCTTTATATATACCACTCAGATAAATTCTTTATACACTAATGATTAGATTGATGTTAAATGGATCCGATTAACTTAAATTGGATAAATCAAATGAACCCCTAGGGAAAAGAGTTTTCTGAAACTAGTCAATTAAAGGTTATGTGTTGGATATGTAGGTGGAACAGCTTAGAGTATACTCACATACTCCTTACCATGGCACGGAACTTCGTTTCCATGCCTGATAGATAGACAACTTGTAAGTTGTTTTCTTGATCTAGATCTTCTCCATACCTTTTTTTTTTTTGAAACACTTCTCCATACCTAATTATTGTCCTTACTTTCCTCTACTAACGTCACGATTCGTTGCACACAACAAACCTTACTCCAGACAAAACTTAATAGTATAATTTTTTTTATGTATGGTTGCATTCATAAAATCTCCACTAGATCGTTGAATGAACTGGCTTACCATACTAAGTGCATAAAACAAATGGCATGACGTGTATAAAATAGTAATGAAAATAACGATTCCACTAGCTGTCGGTACCTCTAATTTTTTGGTATATCGTTTGGTGATAGAATAACCGATAGCTTCCACTGATGGCATTGTCTACAAATTGCAATCCAAAGTCACGTTTCCGTAAGCAAGTTCAAACACATATATAATCCGTTGAGATATGAAAATGTATTTTTTTTTCTTGGGCATGCCATTTCTATATTCTAGAAAAAGTTTAAATCCGATTTTAGTAAATTTTTTACAGCGTCTGGACATTTTCACCTCAAACCGAAGCACTTACCTAAACCCAAATCGAAAAATCCAAATCGGACTCTAACCGTTATATATATATATTCGAATAGGACTTATGAGCTAAGTATTTTGGGGTTTGGGTATAACTCAAACCGAACCAAAATTCGAATTAAGATCCAAAGATAACCAAAATCTGTTAATGTTTTTATATTTTAAGGTAGTTTTGATATTTTAAAGTATTCACAAGATTTTTTTTTCAGTGTGTTTCATTTGTTAATTTGAATACTTTTTAGTTAGTTTATATAGTTTAACTAATTTATATATTTTGAAAAAATTGTCAAATTTTTTGATTTTAAATATATATTTTAGACGATTTTAGACATTGGTTGCAATCCGATATGAACTAAACTTAAAAGAATCGAACCGAATCTGATCCAATAATTAATAAAATCTAAATAGAATTTATGAGAATTGAATCGACCGGAAATGGGGCCGCAAACGCCCAAGCATTTACAGGTATAGAATTTAATTGGATACTACATCTAGCATTTACAGGCCTGGGCATTTACATGAAAAAGTTATTATACTGACAAAAAGATCTATTCATGAAGAGGAAGGATGTTTAAATAAATGGGCTTGTAGTCTGGGCGGGCCCAGAGTGCCTAAGCGAAGATGAACCCATGAAACCTAAAAATGCGAGAGAGCTTCCTCCTATAAAATCATAAACCCTAGCTCCATTTTCGTCTTCCTCCGTCGACAGCACAAGCCATGGTACTTCCTGATCTCCGTTGCTCAATCTTCTCTTCTGAGTTTCATATTATTTGACGATGATTCTATCCATTTTCTGAGCTTGATCTGTTTGTTCAGCGTATTTGGTTTTGATAGTGTAATCTAATATTGTAGATTTAGTGTGTGTGGTGCTCATTAGTTAATAGATTTACCCGATAGCTTGAAGTGAGGTTCCTGTTTCTACGTATTGTGAGTGTTATTCTGAGCTACTTGCTTTCGATGTTGATTCATGAGGGTCTTGTCATTGTTGTTGTTGTAGGGAATCGATCTTATCGCCGGAGGTAAGAGCAAGAAGACCAAAAGGACTGCTCCAAAGTCCGATGATGTCTACCTCAAGCTTCTCGTCAAGGTAATGACACTGATGTGCTATTATTCTACTGTTTCTTTTTTTTTTTGGATGAATGGTATGGAAGATTGGTTTAATGAGATTTTTTCCCTTGTGCAGCTATACCGGTTTTTGGTAAGGAGAACCGGGAGCAAGTTCGATGCTGTGATCCTTAAGAGGCTTTTTATGAGCAAAGTCAACAAAGCTCCTCTTTCACTCTCCAAGCTTGTGGAGTTCATGAAGGGCAAGGTTCGTAGTTTCCTTGAGACCCTCTCTTTAACTCTACATATATTACCCTATTATGTTAGGAAGAATGAATAAATCTTACTGTCTGATTAGATTTTTCTAAATTGTGTGGCGTTCTCTCTTAATTTAGGATGGTAAGATTGCTGTGTTGGTTGGGACAATAACTGATGATTTGAGAGTGCATGAGATTCCTGCCATGAAGGTTACCGCCTTGAGGTTTACAGAGAGAGCTAGGGCTAGAATTGAGAAAGCTGGTGGAGAGTGCTTAACCTTTGACCAGCTTGCCCTTGTTGCTCCATTGGGACAGAACACGGTGAGTTATCACCTTTATTTATTCAAATGACTTTGTATTTGTTAGTTTATATGAAGTTGAACTTATGATGATTTGTTTTTGGACAGGTTCTCCTTAGAGGACCAAAGAACTCCCGTGAAGCAGTGAAGCACTTTGGTCCTGCTCCTGGTGTACCACACAGCCACTCCAAGCCATATGTTAGGTCTAAGGGAAGGAAGTTTGAGAAAGCTAGAGGAAAGCGAAAGAGTCGTGGTTTCAAGGTCTAAGAAATCTCTCTGCTGCTTCGTTATGGTTGCTTTCTTGATGGAAGTTTTGGTAGAGAACTCTGGTTCCTCGTTTCCTGTTGCAGACATTTGTTTTAATTTTCTGTGTTACTATTCTGAACGACAGTTTAATGTTTTGCTTAATACCCTTCTGAGAATTTTCATCTACCAAGCTTTGTTTGAGATTTGTCTAGTGACCATGAGACTCCAATGTTAGCTATTCGTAAACTATGTGATTGTCAACACATACTATCATACATTATGTAAGAAGAGTCTCGACCTATTGTGTGTACGTGATGCCGAAAAAGCCATCGGATAAAGGAAAGCTATGTTCAAGAAAGTTACAAGTTAAGCATCATCGCCAAGCAAACAAGATTCATATTCATATGATTTCTTGGATTAACACCTACGTAGAAAAGGGAATGCGATTACAGAACATCTCTTCACAAATTCTAGGATTCTTCTACAAGGGAAGGAGCCTGATAATGAGCTTATTGCAGAAATGATCAGCTAACGTATAACCGTAGTGACGCTTGTCTAATAAGAACACACTAAGGTTTCTTAGCAGAAGTGCATGTACTCCAAAGACACTGGAACACAACTCCATGGTAACAGGAGGTGTATCAAAAGTTCAGTACTGAACCTTGGAAGTTGGAATTGGTCTGATATACGCACAGATAAAATCTCAGAAACCCTTCTCCAGTTTCCAAGAAGAGCGATAATGAAAGATTAAACAAAAACCAAATCCAATATGCTGTAATATCAAAACCCAATTTCATGATAAATTTGTTTTCTTGGATAAACAAAACGAAAATATTAATCATCAGACCTAGAATCTGATCAAAGAGGGTCTTACATTTCTGGTGTTTTAGAATAAAAACTAGTCGAAACTTGCATTCAAGAACTTAAGCAATTCATTTCTCTTGCTCTCTGCAGCCTTATCCTCTTTGGACTTGTCAACCTTCAGCATAATCTGTAGCCAAACAAACAGAAAAAGCACGTTAGCAACAAAAGATATCTTGCTATCGAACGTGTATGAACAACAGCCCAAAACACCAGAATCTTGACTAACCTTTTTTCCAGAGACAGCACTTCTACGCTCACCATCGTCCTTGTCCCGACCCAAAAACTGAATTACGAGAATAGAGGAGTCACAGTGAAACTCACAGCTAGGAAACAGGGAACTTGATGCAAAGTTTAGATCTTTATGGTGTGTTAGTATCAGTACCTTGGATAGCTTAACAGGCCCACTGCTTCCTTCTCCTTCCCCATTCTATACAACACTCACATTGCCAGGACCAAAAAGGAAAAAAAAAACAACAACAATGTACCAGGTTTATCACGTCACCAACCCCAGCTCCAAGTTCGAAGAGGCCACAAAGAAAGGCAAACGAAGTATCATAAGTAACTTGTCATCTTACTAAAATTTTCATCAGATGCAAAACAAAGAGTTTATCTAAAAGCATATATGGTAATGAGACAAAGCTCACACCTTTCTGTCTCTGTTCTTATGCCGTTTATGACGATGACTCTTGCTTCGCTCCTTATCCTTACCCTGTAAACATGAAGAGTCACTTTAAAGCTGAAAAAAATCATAAGAGACACATCGCATGATGTTGAATATGAGCTAACAAGTAAACCTTCTTTGGCTTGTCATGCTTCTTGTGCCTACGTGACCTCTCATATTCACTATCTGAGCTCTCACTTCTGCGATTACATAAAGTTAGAGAGAGAGAGAGCTATATACTATTCGCATCTAGTTTCAATGATACCAAACCACAAACCCTAGCTTCGATAAACAAAAAAAAAAAACAAGTTCAACCATCAAAACATGAATTCAATCGTATTTCTCCCACGAACCTGGAGGAATCGGAGTAAGATGAATCAGAGGAATCGGAGGAGTATTGGCGCTTACGGCGTCGTTTCGAGCTGGACCGGCTCTTCTTCCGTACCTTGAGCGAGTCCTTACTTCGATCGGTTTTACGGTGGCTACGACGATCCTTGCGGCGGCGATGAGAGTCTGAAGAGTCGGAGGAGACGTCTGAGGAGGAGGAAGACGATGAAGCCGCCATTGTTGTAGGGGAAAGTTAGATCTTAAGGGTTTTGGTCAAATTGTGAAAGAGTGATATATATTATAGGGGCTTAATTGTGTAACGAAAGACTTTAATGGTGCTTAATATAAATATTAAAGGGGTGAGGAGTTTTATGTAATTTGTGTATTCTCGCTCTACAAGTTACGACCCGGATCTAGTGAAACACATCAGCCTGGCCCAGCCCTGAAAACAAAAACTTCTGATTTTTGGAACTGTCGTAAATTATAATCTATGTTTAATTGCTACATTTTGCCCAAAATGAATCATGTTGATATGAACCCATGATCAAAAAGTAACATTTATATGATGAGAGTTTGCACTGTCTATATACAAAACTTTTATGAAAGTTCGCAATCTGGACTACTTTCCAATTGTTACATTTTATATAATACAAATTTGCCCAGACGTTTTCGATGATAACATCAAGATGAAACTAATATAGAGCAACAAGCCCTTTCAATCATATGTTGTTGCGATTTGTAAGACGGTTAATATTATGTTTCGCCGAAACACCTAAACTCTTACTAACATACCATAAGCTTTGTGTGAGTCGATTAGTCAGTAGTGCAATACATAATTATACTTTAAGTTATGTCTCTTTAAAAGATAGATACGATAAGTAGATACATAATTTTGAGTGTGATCAGAAACCTAAAATCAAACAATGATAGAGCGGCCAACGATTGAGTGATAGTTTTCTCGACGTTCGGAAAACGCTCGACCGAAGAAATGAGTAATTAACAAGAAAGATTTTGTTCTCCAACTTGCTTTATTAACATGCATTTTCAAGGACTAGCTCGCTTCCCATTACTCAAAAGGGCAATTTTTCGCACATAATCAAACTAAGGGAACCATTGAAAGCTGACTAAAAGACCAGAAACATGGACTACCCGAGCTAATGATAGATGCAAGAACACTTTCCAGCCAAATCTTATTATTTGATCATCACGATATTGTGGGAATGTTGCACGGATCTATATATATAGGAGCAGAAAGAGAAGAACCTTGATACTAAACCAGATCGAGCCCGTGATCTTCTTGAAAATGGGAAGATCTAGGATAGGCGGCCAACCTCCTGGAAAGAACAATGTACATGGACCAGGTGAATAGGGATGCAGCTTTGTGGACCGCTTGTCGGGCCTGATAGGTGGTGGTATCACACCCTTCTCAAAGAAACCGAACGTGACACTCTCGTGATATTAGACAGCATTGAACCCCATTATCCCATCTGCATGGACTTGTAGTGAAGCTAACCATAAACTAATCAGATAGCTAGTTAATACTATAAAACTGAATATAAACTAACATGTAAAGAATCTTTAAAAATCGAAGTGTAACCATGCTAACTTACAAATAATCCATTTAAGTTGCGACTCTTCAAATATGCTTACTTCACTATCCTTTTCCTCTTCATATGTTGATTTTTTGGTGATCTATGATCGAGTTTTCCCTCGAGATTGCACAGAAGGTGAAACCAAATCTTATATCTTTTTCACTCGAACTATAAAGATAAACCACATGAGAAGTTACGTTGGAAGTGATTATCGGAGCTCTGCTTGTCAAGCGGGCTCGAGAATAACCCATCACAGTCAAGCGAAGCCAACATGAATCTTTCAATCGGACCCGAGAGGAACCCTTCTTCGATAGGAACACTTGATCTTTTGGGGATTGAATGCAAATGGCTTGAAGAAAATGACTTGTGCTTTCAAACGCTGTGACTTGGTCGCTGTGTCTGTACAAATAATAGAGAGCAGTGGAGGGAGGAGTCACGGCGTTGGCGCTAAGAGCATCTCCATTTCACTCCATAATTTATTCTATTTTACTCAAAAATGAATGAAAAATGTATAATGAATAATATTTTTCGTTCATCACTTCCATTTTCCACTTCATTATGGAGTAAATTATGAAGTGGTGATGAAAATGCACTAAAGCTAACGGAGATGCCAGATATTGTACGAAACATGATTGTCTCTTCCATCAAGATCAACTTTTTACCCACAGAAAAATGCAGATGAATCTGTGTTAGGGAAATGATCGCTATATCTTCCTTCCTAAGGTTACATCATTAATTATACATTTTAAAACCTATATTTGGCTCAAACCTAAACATAATCTAAACATCTTGTCGCCGATTAACCTTCCCCATATTTCAACCTACTATTTTTGTTCTTTCAAAACCTCATTTTGGCACATTTGATGCTACAGTCCACCATAGTTTTTTTGGCCTATTTTCCTTTTTAGCTAGTTTCGAAAGTCTAGGATTTTCCACCTAATTCACTCTTATATGATTCATGTACAAGATGTACGAATTAGCTATCTTAAAAAAAATAAAACAGCATATATAGCGGAAGATATTGACATGAATTTACAAAGCTAATCATATACTCATTTACAAAATCCTCAAAGGTTTGTCAAAATATTTACAGACACGACCTCTAGGTAGATGCAGTAGAAGCTGACGGTGAAATCGAAGGGGAAGCTGAAGGTGGAGTAGCTGATGGAGTAGACGATGGAGAAGCTGACTGTGAAGTAGCTGATGGAGTAGCCGGTGGAGAAGCTGACGGTGAAGCTGAAGGAGTAGCCGGTGGAGAAGCTGATGGTGAAGCTGAGGGAGAAGCTGAAGGTGACCCTAAGCCACTGGTATTAGTGACGGCGGAGACTCCTGGAGCAGCCGCTGGACCTGACAGTATCGTGTTCGAACTGGAACCTGCTTGTGGAGCAGCCGCTGGGCCTGACACTGTCGTGTTCGAACTGAACCTGCTGTGGAGCAGCCGCTGGACCTGACCCTGTCCTGTTCGAACCAGAACCTGCTTGTGTAGAATTTGAGGAAGCTGCGACGGTTGCTGAACCGTTTCCAGAGAAAAGACCAGGAGTGTACGGAACACCTTTACTCGGAATCCACTCATCACCTTGAATGTACTTAGCCGGAGTGTATCCAAGAATCTCCTCATCACTCAACTTCTTGATTCCTGGCCAAGTAACCCGGCCCGTGACACCTGCACCCGGCCCAGTATTCCTTGCCTCCGAATAAAAGAGCGTGTCGATACCAAAGTTTCCTTGCCACTGCTGCCATCCTTCAGCCGCTATAAAATCTGTTGGGTTTTTCCTCCTTAAGCCCAAAACAAATCATAATTAACCTTAGCCCAAGAAGAAGAAAAATCTAGAGAAGAATGGAGAAAGATGAAGAAGTGTGTAGAAAAAGAAGTGTGTGGAAATGGATGTGTGTAGAAAAAGAAATGTGTAGAAGTTGTTGTAGTTAGCCTCTCACTAGTATAAATAGGGGTGCTTAGCACCATTTGTAACTATCAAGCAAAAAGAAAAACAAGAGAGAAAAACACTTGTAAGAGACAGTTTCCTAAAATTTCATATTTTGTAGTAAATCCCTTTCCTAAATATTAAGAGTCTTTTTCTTAAACTCTTAGTTGTCCAAATCCCATCTTCATCTCACGAAGAATATTGGGTAATTTTCCCAACAAGTGGTATCAGAGCAAGGTTCAAACATATCCTCAAGATCTCGTGTGATTCAAGATGGAGGCTACCGTTACCGTTGATGGTGACATGTTCAAACTCACGACAGACAACTACTCTTATTGGAAACCGATGATGGAAGACCACCTTTATTGTAAGGATTTACACGAACCCATCATCATGGAGGAGAAGCCGGAAGGAAAGGATGACAAAACATGGGAAGTACTAAACCGAAAGGCGGTTGCTGTAATCCGTAAGTACATTGACCGATCTCTCTTTGAACATGTATCTACCTATACAAATGCTTATGAATTATGGACAAAGCTTGAGTCTATGATTCAAAAGAAAACGCCTCGAAACAAAGCTCTTCTTGTCCGACGGTTGGTAAAGTTGGAGTACAAGGATGGCCAAAACATGATGGAGCACTTGAATAATTTCAAGGGACTCGTAAATCAGCTTAACAAAGTTGATATGAAGGTTGAAGATGAAATGCAAGCCCTTTTACTCCTTAGTTCACTACCGGAGAGTTGGGACACACTAGTTGTCACTTTAAGCAATTCAGCACCGGAGGGAAAGCTTACCATGGACACCGTCAGTGATAGCCTTCTAAATGAAGAAGTCCGGAGGAAGGAACGAGACTCGAGTTCTTATTCAGAAGCCAACATCGTTGATAGAAGAGGTAGAGAGGAGACTCGTGTTCACAACAAAAGCAGAGGACGAGACCAATCTCGAAGAAGATCCAAGTCACGAACAAGAGTAACCTGCTACTATTGTGGCAAGCCGAACCACATGAAGTCGGAGTGTCGGTTTTTCAAGAAAGATCAACAAGCAGGTAATATTAAACCAGACCGGTTCAATCCTCCGAAGAAGCATGAAGACAAGACTACCACCATTGTTGAAGACCAGAGCAAAGACCTATATCTCGTTGGAGAATGTAATCTTAGCTCTGATGATAGCTCATGGATCGTTGATTCTGGAGCTTCTTTTCACGTCACCCCTCATGGAAGCTTCTTCACAACCTACCAAAGTGGTGACTTTGGTGATGTTCAAATGGGAAACCAAGGAAGAAGCAAGATCGTTGGAAAGGGGGATGTTATTCTTACATCAAACACTGGGTGTAAGATAGTTCTTAAGGATGTGAGACATATTCCCGATATGAGACTCAATCTCATATCAACAGGGAAGCTTGATGATGCCGGTTTTGATAGCCACTTTGGCAGTGGCAAGTGGAAGCTAACCAAAGAGAGTTTGATCATGGCTCGAGGAAGAAAACAAGGCTCATTATACGTAACACAAGCCAAGCTTTGCAAGGAGGAAGTTAATGTTGCAAGCGACGACATGGATACATGGCACCGGAGACTTGGGCATATGAGTGAGAAAGGTCTTAATATACTTTCTCGCAAGAAACTTATTCCTGATATGAGAGGTACGTATCTCACACCATGTCATCATTGCTTAGCCGGAAAACAACATAGAGTCGCTTTCCGAAGATCTTCTACACCCACAAGAAGGAAGCATATTCTTGATCTAGTGCATACTGATGTATGCTCCATGTCTGAGAAATCAAATGGAGGTGCATCATATTTCGTCACCTTTATTGATGACCATTCAAGGAAGGTATGGGTATACCTTTTGAAGACAAAAGATCAAGTTCTAGATGCTTTCAAGGAGTTTGTAGCCAAAGCAGAAAGAAGTACGGGTCAAAAACTCAAGTGTGTTCGATCAGACAATGGTGGAGAGTACCGAGGTCCTTTTGAAGCATTTTGCAAAGCTCATGGAATCAGAATGGAGAAGACACCACCAAAGACGCCACAATTGAACGGGCTTGCTGAAAGAATGAATCGGACGATTACAGAAAGAGTTTGGTGCATGCTCTCTCACGCTAAACTACCCAAGCCATTTTGGGGAGAAGCTTTAAAGACTGCAGTGGATATTATAAATCTTACACCATCAGTTCCTTTGGAAGGCGATATCCCGGAGGAAGTTTGGTCGGGTAAGAAGGTCTCCTACAATCATTTGAAGGTGTTCGGGTGTAGAGCATTCGTCCACATTCCTAAGGATGAACGACCCAAGTTAGACTCTAAAACTAAAGAGTGCATCTACCTTGGTTCACCAAAGGATGATTTTGGCTATCGGCTTTGGGATCCAATTAACAGGAAAGTGATTCGGAGTAGAGATGTTGTTTTCTTCGAAGATCAAACAATCGAAGACATCAATAAATCAGAGAAACCAAAGCTAAGGGTTATAAGGAGTGAAGATTCTCATAAGCCCCAAGATCATGAACAAGTGATTGGAGGAGATGGCGAAGAGGGTCCCATCATGGATCTAAATGGTGATGAAAGCGAAGAAGAAGAGCAAATGGATCCAGAGGAAGAACATGAGCCAAGAAGATCTGGAAGAGAGACAAGACCATCTGTAAGATACTATCGAGATGAGTATGTTAATCTTACAGATGAGGGGGAGCCACAAAGCTATGAGGAGGCTATAGGAGACATTCACAAAGACAAATGGGTAGAAGCTATGCAAGATGAGATGCAAGCCTTGCAAGACAACCGCACCTATGAGTTAATGAAGCTACCAAAAGGAAAGAGAGCCTTGAAAAACAAGTGGGTGTACAAGTTGAAGTATGAGGAGAGAAGCTCAAATCCAAGATACAAAGCCCGATTGGTTGTGAAAGGATTCAACCAGAAGAAAGGCATAGATTTTGAAGAAATATTCTCTCCAGTGGTGAAGATGTCCTCTATCCGAGTGGTTCTTGGTCTAGCTGCGGTCCTAGACTTAGAGATTGAACAACTCGATGTTAAGACAGCCTTTCTACATGGTGACCTCGAGGAGGAAATCTATATGGAGCAACCCGAAGGATTCAAGGTCCCAGGAAAAGAAGACTTGGTATGCCGATTAAAGAAGAGCCTTTATGGTCTCAAGCAAGCCCCAAGACAATGGTACAAGAAGTTTGACTCTTTCATGGTGGATCATAACTTCAAGAAAACCAAGAATGATCATTGCACTTTCATAAAGAGGTACGCAAGCGGCGACTTTCTCATATTATTACTCTATGTTGATGATATGCTGATTGTGGGCCAAGACCGCAACAAGATAGCCGCATTGAAGGAAGACTTAGGAAAGTCTTTTGCTATGAAAGATTTGGGGCAAGCGAAACAGATTCTTGGAATGAAGATCACTCGGGACAGACCAAATAAACTTTTATGGTTGTCCCAAGAACGATATATTGAAAGGGTGTTGGAGAGATTCAACATGCACAAAGCAAAGCCAGTAAATACTCCACTTGCTGGACATTTCAAGTTAAATTCAGAACAAAGTCCAACAAGTGAGAAGGAGAAAGAAGAAATGAAGACTACCCCATATGCATCAGCAGTGGGCAGTCTCATGTATGCCATGGTGTGCACCAGACCCGACATTGCCTATGCTGTAGGAGTTGTGAGTCGCTTTCTAGCAAATCCAGGAAAGGAGCATTGGAAAGCAGTTAAGTGGATCCTACGCTATCTACGAGGCACAACGAAGAGGTGTCTATGCTTTGGCAATGGAAAACTTGAGTTGAACGGTTACACCGATGCAGATTGGGCTGGTGATAAAGACTCGAGAAATTCAACTTCAGGATTTGTGATTATCTTTGCAGGGGGAGCTGTTTCCTGGCAATCGAGGCTACAAAAGTGTGTTGCCTTATCCACCACAGAAGCAGAGTATATCGCAGCAACGGAAGCATGCAAGGAGATGTTATGGATGAAGAACTTCTTGCTTGAGTTGGGAGTAAAGCAAGACAAGTACAGCTTGTTGTGTGACAACCAAAGTGCTATTCACTTAGCAAAGAACCCAGCGTTTCATTCTCGCTCAAAGCACATCGACATTCGGCATCATTGGATACGAGAAGTTCTTGAAGAGAAGTTCATACATCTCAACAAAGTACACACAGATGAAAACTGGTCAGATTTTATGACCAAAGTATTACCGATCAAGAAGTTTGAAGATTGCTGCAAAGGCACCGGCATGACAACGGTTTCGGGCTAAGTCGGAAAGGGGGAGATTTGTTGGGTTTTTCCTCCTTAAGCCCAAAACAAATCATAATTAACCTTAGCCCAAGAAGAAGAAAAATCTAGAGAAGAATGGAGAAAGATGAAGAAGTGTGTAGAAAAAGAAGTGTGTGGAAATGGATGTGTGTAGAAAAAGAAGTGTGTAGAAGTTGTTGTAGTTAGCCTCTCACTAGTATAAATAGGGGTGCTTAGCACCATTTGTAACTATCAAGCAAAAAGAAAAACAAGAGAGAAAAACACTTGTAAGAGAGAGTTTCCTAAAATTTCATATTTTGTAGTAAATCCCTTTCCTAAATATTAAGAGTCTTTTTCTTAAACTCTTAGTTGTCCAAATCCCATCTTCATCTCACGAAGAATATTGGGTAATTTTCCCAACAAAATCCGGTATGAACGTATCCATGACTATAGTTTTTGAATAAGCCTTCCAAGGCCTTCCAAGATAAGCTTTACTAGTTTCCTTGACTGCCAAGTAATCCGCTTCGCCAGCTATAGTACACCCTTGGAGAACGAATCCTGTTGTTTCTTTCGGATCTTCACGTCCGTGGGCGGTAATGGGACATGCCTGGCTCGGTAGTGGCTTCCTTACTAATAATGTACAGTTTTGGAATACAGCAGCTGCGTCTCCAAAGATGAAATCGATGGTGCCTGAGATGGTGCAGTCTCGGTAAAACTGACGGTGGGAATGTGCGTAGAGTGTGTCTTGGTAACCATCAAATCTACAGTTGTAGAATATGGATTGGTCTGAAAGAACCCTGATGCCAACCGCTTGATGCTTTGCTGCCCCGGCTGTGTTCTCGAAACCCATGTTCTTGGCAATGAAACGGTCTCCAATGATCGCTGCAAGGTTCATTAGTCATATACACATATTGGTAATAGTAAGAAGTGAAAATTGTCATAATAACTTTTTAAAAAAAATTTGTTACAAAATAACATTCAAATAGAAAAATCTCCTAAATGACATTTATTAATCATTAAAAACACTAATCATTAATCTATTAAAATATTAAGTTATTCGAAATTCTAAATCCTAACCCTAGTTTCACCTTCCAAATACTAAACCTTAAATTATACTCTCTCCGTATCAGTAAGATAAATGTTTTTAAAAAAAATCTGTTTCACAAATATATTTTTTTTCGTGTTTTCTGTGAAAATATTGTAAACTTCAAAATAATCAATTAATTTTATTAAATTACTATTGATTAAAAATTATTGAAAATTAAAAATTAAAAAGAAAACGATACATTTATTATAGTAATTTAATGTGCATTCTTAACATGTGTGAAAACACAAAAAAATTATCTTTATGCAACATAGAGAGTAATATGTAACTTTAAATTTAAATATATTAAAATATTAATATTTACTTATTAATGAATAATATTTTGATGATTTTCTTTTTATGTCTTTTTTAAATTGATGTCACACTATTTGAAGATGTTTATCTGATAAGAAAGGCATGAAATGTACGATATATCATAAGAATCATTACCAACGGTGGCTGTACGGTATGTTGTAATACCGTCCTGGAAACTTTTCTCTCCGGTAATGACAGTTTTATCCGGCCCATCACCGATGAAAACCAGATCCGGCATAGTCCTGTCCACTTGAACAAACTCTTTATACACTCCGGTCTTAATATAAACCACAAATGTCACATTCTTGTTCTTGGGGACATTTTGCAATGCCTCACTAATCGTCTTGTACTGACCACTCCCGTCCTGAGCCACCACCATATCTGGTTTAACCTCAGACAATGGAGCGGTCAAGAGCCTACGCACACGCCCATCCACCCACGAAGGCTCTTGAGACAACAACCGGCGACTATTCAGCTCCATGAACTGCATCTGTCCCAAGTAATTCGACATCTCCGTGACCATACCAAGCCCGTTATGTGTCAACTGCACCGCGGTTTTCAAAGCCTTTTTAATAGTCTCACCTGCATCGCCTTGCGTCCCTTTAAACCCATCGATACAAGTCTGCTCATGGCTTATCGTCGCGCTGAGCCAAACCTTTACCTTAACCAACACTTCATCCACCTTGTGAAACTCGAACTTCCCCAACTCCTCAAACGAGTTACTAAGCTCGCCTATCGCGTAATCCATCAGCTCCTTGCATTGATCCAAAGCCATCTTTGCCCTAGGATCCTTTTGTAGCTCGATCATGGTCTGTGACTTCTTCGCCACGTTACTTATTTGCTTCATGGTCACGTTAAACGCTGCTCTCACTAGCTCCAACGGGTCTGACGTGTCTTTTGCGTCTTTCCTTAGAGTGTCTTCACATGTCTTCTTGTAATCCGTTGGCGCGCAGACGTCCTTGATGGCTTTAACGGACGCCGTGATCTCTTCTTTACTTCCGTTATCGTTATTGTTGACGCTAACGCCTATGGTAACGGCGACAACCATTGAAACGAGGAGAACAGATGATATAGAGATCATTACATACCTCTTTTTCCTCTTCGAATCATCGTCATATGATCCATATGCCATTTTCTATCAAATTTTAAAAAATATTATTTCCTATTTTATCTATTTGTTAAGAGTTATTTATTCTTTTTGTATAGACTCCTCTTTTGAAGCTTACGTAGCCTCCTTAGGAGTGTAATTTTTATTATAGTTTTGTAAAATATTTACAATGAAAAGTTTTGTTTCCGATAAGATAAAGAGGTTTGTAGTTTTGCTTTCTCTGTTTTATGAGGTTTGGCGGGAAACTCGTTGTGCTTAAGATCGTGAGAGACAGAGACAAGATAGGTTTGTGGTTTTGGCTTTTGTTTTTTCTATGAGTTACTAAACATGGATTAATTCATTGATATCTTAAATTAAGATCATTTAAAGATCTTTTGCTCTACACCTAAAGAAAATGTAAACAATGCATGGCCTTTAAAAATGTCAATGTGGGTATCAGATAAAATTATGAACAAAATTGTACACTAATAAAAATGGACATATAATGCATATGGAGTAAGTACAGCTTACAATACTTAGATTTTTTTTTTTTACTAATTTTTGCATACTTAGATTGTTCATCTTTGTATACAAGTTTTGATGGAGTATCATCTTTGATTTAACTATTTACAGACAAAAAAAAACTATTTACAGATATATATTTTAGCAAAGGAAAAATAAAATGGTTGTGTGAAAAGAAAGATTTCATAATGGTGTTTTGTCTTAGTGAAAGATGGAGAAAAACAAACCATCTTATTAAGTAATAAATCTGTATGCATGACTTTATCTTAGATATTTATTTACCAATAGTTTAATAGTCTAATTTAAGAAGAAAATGATACTAAAAGGTATTCAAGCTTTCCATTTCCGGGATTAAAATATATCTGAATATATATTAGGAATACAACTGTTATCTTTCTAATTCATGCACCATTTCTGTCATTTTCTTTCCTTTTTGGGTATCTTTTTTTGGACCAAGACCTTCTCGGATAATTTTCTCATTATTAAAGATAGAAAGTAAAAGTTGATTACGACCGGAAAAGCTATTAAAAATAGCACATTTTTTTTACTGTTTTTGTTTCATGGAAAAGAAGCAATTGTAGTCTTTAGTCAAGGACTCAAGCTGTATAAGTACAATCTGTATGAAACATCTCCGAGTTAATTTTCCATATATGTATTGCAATTTCTTTGAATATGGAATGATTAAATATTTTCTTAAAATTGTGAAGAATAACATCATCCTTCCATAACATGAAAGATGCTACTTTGACTTGTTAACTTATTAATTGTTATTTTAAATATATTTCCTGGTAAAAAATATGTATATATACACAGAATATAACATGCTTTAGAAATATAAATAATCTTTGATAACTGTTTTACTTTTATGTATTTTCTATAATATAAGAATATCAATTTTCAAAATTTTGAGATGTTAGTAATTAATATATGATATAATACGTGTAACTGTAACATACTTGAATAAAAACATAGGGTTATATAATTATAGTGGTACATATTAATTTTAGAGCAATGCCATTTTTAAAAAGAAAATGTTGATTAGACAAAACAAAATAACTTCTAAAATGGATTGATAGTAGTATATTAAGTAAGCACGAATAGATACAACTATTCCAATGAGTGTAAATACCGAGTTATAAAAACTATTTTGATACATAGTTCACACAGACAAAAAGAGTATATGGTTTAAGAGTAAAAGTGATTAGAGAAATAACCATTTATATATTTCAAAAATATGGATTCGCGCTAGTTAAACACAATAAATTTTTACACAAGTAAAATCAACATAATTGAAGAACCAACCATAACTTTTGAGACATGATATTCAAAGTAGTTTTAATATTATTTAATTTTACAAACTGGAGATTCTTTTTTTTATTGGGGTCAAAACCCACTGGAGATTCGATACCATAATTGTTAATGAACACTAAGGTTATCTTCTCAATAAATAGCTGTCTTCACTTCTCCTAATCCAGCACAAAAAGATAAACATCACTTCTCAATCCAAAGAAGAAAAAAAATCTTGTTATGGAGAACCAAGTTGTGTCTTCCGCAAGCTCCTCCTCACCCCAACCCGAGAACTCCAAAGACGGTACCGTGTCCATGGAGAAGGCAACGGAGAACAACAACAATCTGAGCATAGGGTCTTCTCAAGAGGCTATGTCTGAAACGAGGCCTAGTCTCGGATCTGGTGGTGTCCAAACAGGTAGAGAGATGACGATGCTTTACCCATCAAGATCTAATAAGGTCTACACTTGTCAGTTTTGCAGCAAAGGGTTCCCAACCACTCAAGCCCTAGGTGGTCACCAGAACGCGCACAAGCAAGACCGTGAGTGGGAAAAGAAGAGGAAGGAGATGGAAGAAGACTTCCCTGGACTCTCCTATTTGAACCGTTACATAGAGAAGCCACACTTGCTCATAGGTGGGTACTCAGAAGATGCTTTATCGAATGATAATCATCTTGGGGTCACTATTAAACCTTCCAAACGTCCAGGACATGGTCTTTATTACCCATCTTTCAATGGTGGACTCGGGGCTATGAACATGCCCTTTGCTCCTCTCATGACTCCTACTCGGTTCTACACAGGGAACAGTTATACCTATGGTTCTCCTTCTGCAAGGGGATTTGGGCCTAGACCCACTTATCCCCTGATGTTCCCTGGGAACTTTCCTCCTCGAACCACCAATCTTCCTAGGGGGTTGTATCCGCAAGAGAATCGTCTGAGCGAGGAGGATCTCACCTTAAAGATAGGTAGGGACAAGGTTGTGGTGATTGATGATGATGATGATGATGATGATGATCAGCCAGAAGAAGGGAACCCTAAAGACTGGGGCAAAGATTTATCCCTTTGAGTATTGTTTTAGTTTTCATTTGTTGAGGTTTCGTTCCTGTTAGAGACCTCTCTTTTCATCACATCTCTATCTCTGAAGGTTGTTTTTCTCTCTCTTTTTTTTATACATTGTTGTATCTCGTTTTAAATGTTCATTTTCTCTGTAGTATCTCTTCTTCTATTCACATGTAATTGTGTTTTATGGTTGTTTTACTTTATAAATCTGAACTATTTATCCTTTTTGTTCTTTTGAACATCTCATAAATTTTAGGAGACTGATAACAAAAACTAGCTAATTTTAGGAGATCATAATAGGTGCTACTTAAAGAACTCAATTTATTGCCTTGTGTTGATGCAAGAGAGTTATTGATATTGTTTGATTGATTGATGTGATTGTTATGATTTTATTGTATGAGCTAGGTTGTTAGAAGAATTGCACGAATGGGTTGATAGAAAAATGAATCAAACTTGATAGATGAATGTTAAGTATGTGTGTATTAAATGCAAGTTGAGTTATGTGTGAGACCAAGAATGTGTGGCATATAGAAAGAGAAAGCGTATGACGTGTATGAAAGGGTGGCCAGATAAAATCGAGTCATGCTGAGTCTCGGCAGGAAGTGGCTATAGGTATTCCCTGGTGGACATGTCCAGAGAATTAGAGCCAACGGTCCACAAACAAGTAGTTACATAGGAGATGCGGTTTGTAGTCCAGTTTGGATGCCCTGCATGAATGCCACGATGAGGGGGGGGGGGGTGAACCATGTGAGCGTGCGCTAAGTTCTAAAGGTCTAAGTTGTTTGGGTGTCAATTATATATGAGGTAGTGACTGAGTTTATTACATTTCTTGTTGTTTAAGAGATCGTTGATTGATTGCTCGATTATTAGTGATTAGTAATTTTGCGTTCTGCATTGAGTAATATAGAGAGTCATACGGGAAAACTAGCCTAGAACTGTTTCATTAAATAACCTATTTACTCATATTCTTCTTTAAATTCTACTGTGTCTAGGATATAAGTCTATAAATGAGATGGTGCATATGATTGGGTATGTGTTTTCAAAAAGAAGAGAACACGTCGTCTGAGTTCCTGAAGTTATTGTCGGGTACGGTGGTATGTTTGATTATGTAAGCACATGTCCTTAACCTTCCACTTGGAACTTCGGATTGTGTTGCTGGGGGAGGTGGTGTTACATAATACTAATGAGACGTTTGAATTCATATATAGACCTACCAGAACAGTCTTTCGAAGCTATCAAAGACGATGGACTTTAAGCGCATAACTCAAGTATGTAACAGCTTAGCTAGAGATCCTTTTCTTGTAACGTTTTTTTTTTTATATAACTTATGTTTGTGTACATAAATATGATTTGATTCGATGTAGTCTTTGCATGAAAATGATTCACTGTAGTCTTTGCATGAAAATGATTCAATGTAGTCTAGTGAACATTTTGTGACTTGTTATAAATCAGAAACCTTCTAACAAAATTATCATTATTATTTTGTTAAAGGGTTTTCAACCTTCTAACAAAGTTATTAAAAACATATATATAACTGAATTTTAGTTACATTTTATATCCGAGAACAAATCTTTTTCTTAACGAACAACTCATTTATTTTTACTTCCTTAATCAACAAATCATTTGTTTTTTTTTCTTAATGAACAATTCAATTGCTTTCTTAACGATCAATTCAAATTTTGAATTACTGAATTGCCTATAAACCAATTTCTACTAAGGAACAAGAATTCTTTTCCGGTATTTTTCTATGCGGTGGCATGAATTACATGCAGTATCATAATTAAAAATTTTGACTAATTTTTAACGATGTATAATCAATTATTGAGTATTAAATTTTTGTACATAACTAAATTTACTGACTTTATGAAAGCAATAAAAGCACATCAAATAGTTTTCAAGGACTAAAGTTAAAATCGTGCCTTATTTGTTCCCTTACATTTTGAAAATAATCTTTTTCTAGTTTCAGAACATTAATATACTTGACAAAAACCTAGAAATATTATTACCAGAAATACACGTAATTAAGACCGTATTGAACAAAAAAGCTTAATTCAGCTAGGTAAACAAATAAGACATGGTATTTTTGTCATTCAAATGTGCAACTGAAAAATCAGGGCAACAAAATAAATAACAACCCTTATAAAAGCAAAGTGGGTTTGAGTTATTGTCTCACAAGCTATACAAAGCCATAAAACTTGTGCTCACACAAAGAGAGATGGTGATGAAACGCGAGGAGACGAAGCAGGAGCTGCTTAGCCGTTGCCATCGTGATATGTGTATTTTCAAAGAAAACATGCGTCGGCAACGTTTAAGTTCTGAGCATGGTCGTCGTTTGATCATGGGTTTAGGGGCATCTTCTTCAACCGTTCGGCTGGGCAATGCTCAGATTTACACAAGAGATCTCATTTCAACCATTGGAAGTCGTCGTGACACAAGAGATCTTACTCCAAAGTTAGAAGAAAACAGTTCCATCACAAATGATGATTATAAAGATTGGGGGACTGATCTGTCTCTCTAGATGTAATCCTCTCTTTTTTTTTCCAAAATAATAAGAATAACAATTGCCTATGTGTTTTTATTATAAAATATGTGCTTCGTTGTAACATTATTTTATAATAAAAATTTGCTATTTCAGAGGACTTAAGCTATGTACACATCATATCATATACATAAAACACACATATATATATATATATATTGAATCAAATAAATAGTTTTTTTTGGGTGCAAAAATCAAATAAATAGTTACTATTAACTAAGCTCTATAATATTGCATATGCATATGCATGTACGCGTATGTTTATGTGAATTTTATATAAATATGAAAAGAGATCGTAAACTAGTTGTAGACTAATCTTCGAAGCCCCAGATCCCATATTTGCTTGCTCACTTCACATCTCAGAAGTAGATGATCTCTGCTTTCTTCAGCTGAGTCACATAGGCAACACGCCGAGGATGTGGATATGCATCATCTGAGCAGACTGATATTTTTGTTGCCTTGTTGGCATACTGTCGTTATGGTTAACAAAGCATATATGTCTGTACAAAATGCATGCAATATCATCAACTACTGCACATTTCATCCTATATAAAAGAATGTAAATATAGATTAATATATATGTTAAAAACAAATCGCATACATTTTTAATAAATATGTATAAACTTAGCCCGTCAGCGGAAATACGATTTTAATTACAAACCGATTCAAACAAAATTATGCAAATTTAAAGTATTTTTAACTAGTTTCGTTCAATCCATCACCCCAGCGCGTTCTGATAGACCGGAACTGAATTCCTTGAGGTATTATTGTTGTTTTCTACCATTGACGAGAAATCACGAAAATGTGAGATTTACTTCATTTCCTTGGATGTTGAGACTTTCCTTGCTGCCCTCAGAGTAGTTGGTTTCCGATGAACTCATCTAAATTGTAATCTTACCAGCTTTGAAGCGCAAGCAAAAAATGAGATGTGAGGGGGTCCAGAGCACTCTTACCAGAAGAGAAACGGTGACCCGATTGTAAAGAAAAAAATCCTTATAGTGTTTAACACTAGCCCAAGACCGTAATACCCGAGAAACCCGAAAGAGTCAAGAGAATTTCTAAGTATGAAGATTAATGTGGAAGAACTCTCAAAGAGATTTAGAGAACTTTGGGTGGAACACTCTTTCTTTCTCAAAGAAAACTTCTTATTATTATTCAACTTCTTATGTTACAAATGAGAGAGGAATGAGCTATTTATAGGCTCCAAAAGTACAAAATATCTTACAAACCTAATCATAATATCTAGATTTTTCTATCATAATATCTAGATTTTTTTACAAAAATATCTAGATTTTTCTACCATAACCTCCTTACTTTCTAGATATTTTATCAAATTAAAACTTCTAGAATATGGGCTTAATTTGGGTTTAGTCCAATAAGAGATTTTAGATTATAAACCCATAATCAAGCAAAAAACCCAAAATCAAGTTTAACTTCAATACTCCCCCTTAAACTTGATTTTGTCCACCATTCCGAGCTTCGAGCGAAGTATCTCGAATTGACCTTTTGGTAGTGACTTGGTGAAGATATCCGCAACATTGTCCTCGCTTCGAACTTCCAATGCTTCAATTGTTCCATCAAGCACCTTCTCTCTTATAAAATGATGTTCCAATTCAATGTGCTTTGTCCTTCCATGGAAAACAGGGTTGTTGGCTAGCTTAATGGCACTTTGGTTATCTCCATATATGGCAACAGATTTATTGATTGGCTCCAACAAGTCTTCAAGGAGTCTTCGAAGCCATATGCATTCTTTAGCTGCGAGTGCTGAAGCTTTATACTCAGCTTCAGTGGTAGATAATGACACGGTTGCTTGTTTCTTGCTGCACCATGAAATGCTTGTGTCTCCACATAAGAACACAAAACCTGAAGTTGACTTTCGATCATCTAAGTCTCCACCAAAGTCAGCATCCATGAAACCATGAAGAGAAACCTTGGCATTATACTTGTACATCAAACCCATGCCAAGAGTTGTCTTCACATACTTTAATATCTTCTTTGCTGCTTCTAGATGTGGCTTCCTTGGTTCCTGCAACCGACTAACAAGACCAACCGCAAAGGCAATATCTGGTCTTGTAATGGTTAAGTATAAAAGACTACCAACAAGAGAGCGATAAGGTCGAGGATCGGGTAACAAGGATCCTTCATCACGCTTAAGCTTCATGTTAGTATCCATTGGAGTAGAACGTACCTTTCCTTGGTGTACTCCAAACTTTTCAACAATCCTTCTTGCATAACTTTGTTGGCCGATGAATATACCATCCTTAACCCTTTCGACCTCTAGGCCAAGAAAATGATTCAGCTCACCTAACTTCTTCATCTCAAACCTTATCGACATATCCTCTTGTAGGCGAGCAATTTCAGCATCATCATTTCCGGTGATGATCATATCGTCCACGTACAGGAGGACTACTACGTGAACTCTTCCACTCTTCTTGAAGAATAGACTTGGATCAGCATTTGATGCTGTATAGCCACAAAACTGAAGATATTGAGCAAGCTTTCCATACCAAGCTCTCGGAGCTTGTTTTAACCCATACAAGGCCTTCTTAAGCTTGCACACATGGTTAGGATGTTCTCGTGATTCAAAACCAGGTGGCTGCTCCATAAATATTTCCTTGTCTAGCTCACCATAGAGAAATGCATTCTTCACATCTAACTGCCATAACCTCCATCCAAATCTTGCAGCTAGAGATAAGAGTGAGCGCGTAGTCATCTTTGCTACTGGGCTAAAGGTCTCTTCATAATCTTCTCCATACTTCTGAGAGAACCCTCGAGCAACCAACCTTGCTTTATATCTATCAATGCTCCCATCTGTTTTTCGCTTCAGTCGATACACCCATTTACAAGAAACAGGTTGAGTATCCTTGGGTTTCGGAACTAAATCCAAAGTTTCATTTTTTATGAGAGCATCCATCTCCTCCTTCATTGCGGTCTCCCATTCCGCAACTCCTTTTGCTTCATTGTAAGATGATGGCTCATCTTCATCCAAAGGAGCTGCAAAGTAGCAAGAGTACGTGGTGACAAACCTTTCATCTCTGAACCGAGCGGGTTTGACAATGTTTCTTTTTGGTCGTTGGTTGGCAATGGAACCATGATTTTGTTCCTCTTCTTCATCTTGGTCAATGCTCCCCCTTTCACCTTGATTCTCCTTTTCAAGACTTTCATACTCACTCTGAATTTGAATAACTTGTTTACCAGTCTTGGAAGACCCTGAGACATCTTGCTCAACCAAGACTTGAGGTGGTCCATAGTAAGATGATACTTCGTCAAAGACAACATCACGAGACACTGTGTATTTATGTGTCTCCGGATCCATACACCTCCAGCCTTTCCTTTGTTCATCATAACCGACAAAGATACACTTCTTTGCCTTTGCTTCTAACTTTGTTCTTTGAGAGTCGAACACATGGACATAGCAGACTGATCCAAATATCCTCAGATGCTTCACCGTTGGCTTCTTTCCGTGAATCATCTCATAAGGATACTTCATGTTGTTTGGACTAAGTGGCATCCGGTTGATGACATAGGCTGCACATCTCATTCCTTCTGCCCATAAGGCTTTAGGTAAATTCTTGTCATGTAGCCAGCTTCTGCACGTCTCGGTTAGATGCCTAATCTTTCTTTCTGCTACTCCATTTTGTTGAGGTGTATATGGACATGTATATTCTCTCTTAATGCCATTCTTTTGGCAAAAAGAAAGAAACTCCTTTGACATGAACTCTCCTCCATTATCCGTCCTAAGAGTCTTTAGCTTCCGACCAAGCTCTCCTTCCACGGTAACCTTGAATTCTTGGAATCTTTGGAATACCTCTGATTTTTCCTTCACAAAGTATACCCAAGTATACCGTGAGAAATCATCTACGAACAACAACATATAACGGAATCCGAAATAGGAGGATGTTGTTGTTGGACCCATTAAGTCATTATGAACCTTCTCCAAAGGACCACTGCATCTTGAGGTTGATTGATCAAATGGAAGTCTATGTGACTTTCCATATTGACAACCTTCACAAACTTTCCCTCCATCTTGAATCTTCAACTTTGGAAGCCCGTGAACCAAGTCTTTATTCACCATTACTTTTAGCTTGGTCATATTGATATGACCAAGTCTTGCGTGCCAAATAGAAGCATTATCATTTGTACTCATCTTCTCCACATAGGCATGTGACGCCGATAAAACATATAAGTCCTTAACCCGTGCTCCAGTGTGAACAACGTCCGCCTTTAACTCTTTAATATTCTTTAAAAATTTAACATCTCTTGGACCAAATAGAACATAGTTACCTGAGTCAACCGCATTCACCACCGAAAGAAGATTCTTCTTAACTTCAGGGACATGGTAAACATTCTTGAGGGTGATTGGTTCTCCATCATCTCCTTTGATGACAACGGTCCCTTCCTTCTCAATTCGATGGATTGAATTGTCCGCAGTAATAATGGCTTCTTTCCCGTCATGATGTTGAAGACTAGAAAATAACTTCTCATCTCCGGTAATATGATGGCTACAACCCGAATCCACAATCCAATCATTTCCCAAATTTTTAGTTGTGGATGTACCTGGATGTGCAGCTTCCACCGTGAAGCATTTCCCCCATTGTTCGTCTTCAGTATGACTTCTTTTCTCCGCCATATTTGTTTCCTTCAACTTGACTCGACAATCCTTTTTGAAATGCCCAAGCTTTCCACACCGGTAGCACTTGAATTTTTTCTTATCTCCTATGGAAGGTCCATCATTGTTTCTTGGACAACCATCTCTCGTTTTAACCTTAAAGTTTTGTTGTCTCCGGGCTACAAATGCACTTCCCGAGTCATCCGTGATTTTGACTCCTGACATTTGCATGGCTAGGGACTCTTGCGAAGCTAGCAGATTTTCAAACTCTTCCAAGGAAGGCTGTGTAGCCCATCCTTGAACTGAAGTCACAAACGGTGTATACTCGGGCCGTAAACCTCGAATAATATACCGCTTTAACCATGATTCAGAAATAGACTCCTCTGGATTTAGAGTATTAATCTCAGAGCATAGATTTTTCACCTTAATGAAAAAATCTGAGATTGAAGACTCCCCCTGCTTTGCATTTGCAAGCTCGTTCTCCAATAGTTGTAGCCTGGCCTCATTCTTCTTGTTGAACAATTGATCTAATGCTTGCCAAATTGAACTAGCAGAAGTACACTTTGAGACATGCTCAAATATGCTTGAAGATATGGACCTCTTCAAAGCAAACTCCGCCTTGGCATTCTTCCGTGTCCACTCCTTTGTCGCTTCCGCGGTTGCAGCATTTCCCCTTGGTGGTGTTGTGCTACTACCACCGACGACATCCCATAAGTCCTCACTCACCAAGTATGACTCCATGCATGACTTCCATAACCGGTAGTTAGATTGGTTTAAGATTTCCATTCCCAATCCAACAACACGACCCGTTGATTCCATACTTAGAATAAACCCGAGCTCTCTTTAAATCGATCTTGATTAAGGACAAGATTAGAATAGCTCTGATACCATGTAAAGAAAAAAATCCTTATAGTGTTTAACACTAGCCCAAGACCGTAATACCCGAGAAACCCGAAAGAGTCAAGAGAATTTCTAAGTATGAAGATTAATGTGGAAGAACTCTCAAAGAGATTTAGAGAACTTTGGGTGGAACACTCTTTCTTTCTCAAAGAAAACTTCTTATTATTATTCAACTTCTTATGTTACAAATGAGAGAGGAATGAGCTATTTATAGGCTCCAAAAGTACAAAATATCTTACAAACCTAATCATAATATCTAGATTTTTTTACAAAAATATCTAGATTTTTCTACCATAACCTCCTTACTTTCTAGATATTTTATCAAATTAAAACTTCTAGAATATGGGCTTAATTTGGGTTTAGTCCAATAAGAGATTTTAGATTATAAACCCATAATCAAGCAAAAACCCATAATCAAGTTTAACTTCAATACCGATAAAGACTCGACTCTATCACCAAGAACAATGGAATAAAAGGGTTAACATCACCCTGACTAGTAAGTCTCCAATAACCTGCACAGAAAAGTAAAGCACACCACCACAAGAGATTGAGTGAACTTTGCGGCACTGGAATGTGAGCAATGACCAAATGCTTACACCGAGACGAAAATTGCATATCATTATTATATCTAACGAAAGATGTGAAATAGTATGACGACAAGAAAAAATGTTGTGATTGTTTTAAAATTGCTTGACTATAATATAACAGTAGAATGATATATTAAAATTAATTGTTTGAATGACTTAATTTTTAATAAGTTTTAGATAATTTTATATGAATTAGAGAATTTAATATGATTTTTGTCAATCCACTCTATAACCTTATCTAAAACTATTAGATGTAGATATTTATTTTTAATTATGAAATTTCATACAAACACTTTAAATCACTTGAAAACTTTAAAAACTAGCACTTTAATTTCAAAATAGTGAATTCTAAATTATTTTATAAAATATCAAATTCAATAACCATAAAAATTCATGTTTGAAACAGTTGATTTATACAAATCATCTCAAATTCTCAGTTGAGTGTATCCCCCTAAAATTCTACAACTCATATTTTTTCTTTTCAAACTTTTGAACTTTGGTACATTATTTAGGTATTTTTATACTTTCAGTTACTGCTGTTATTTAGATTGGTATAGCTGACTGATATTTTACTGTTAAAATAAGTGAACGCAGTAAATGTTTTGGTAAATTATATATTAACTAGTAGTATTACATATTTCACCAAAAAAAAACCTAGTAGTATTAGTTTTGATTGTTATTAGTGAAAAGTGAGACACGTCAAACACGTCATCCCTAATTAATAGTATCCATTGACATTGCAAGCCTTGCGCGACAAATCTTATTACATACTCTTAAAGAGTTTAAGAGAAAAGTATAAAGTGGCTTCTACTAATCATTAGTAGATTTTTTAAGGAAAAGTATGAGAATCATAAACTAAGAATAACAGATTTCAAAACAATGAAAAAAATCAACTACTTTCATTATTGTTGAATAACACAAGACTTTTATTGATTTTGTTGATAACTCAAGACTTTTATTGATTTTGTAAAATAAATAATCGAATAATTCTAGATTTTTTAAACTTTTAAGTACTTTTTATAAATTTAAATCAATAACACCATACTTTAACAAAGTTTTGGAAAATCTTTATTATTGATTGGTGTATTTTAGTGGATTTGGAAATCCAAACTAAATTTAGTGTTACTAATTTTATGATTGTAAAATATATTTTGAAATCATATTTTATTGGTTTAGTGATTTATGAATTCTAATTCAAATCAAGTTTTATTTAATGATATAGATTCATTAATGAATTCAATTTCATAATAAATTTGAATAAATTGGTGTAATTTCTTTGTTAAAAAACACAAAAGTTCAAATCCGAGAGAAAACTTCCAAATTTGTAAACATTAATTAAAATTTATATGGTAGATTTAAAAAATCTGTATATTGTACTTGGATTTGTAAATATTATATGAATTTTAAATTGATTAAAGATATAAACCAATAACATCTTAGTAGAGGCATTGTAAAATCCAAATCTTTATAACCCCTTATAAAACACAATCTAAAAGTACCCCTAAAATATAAAATCCCATCATCAAAACTTTTGCATGATAACTTCTGAAAACTGAGTACCTCTACACAAACAATGTTGTAAGATCAAGACAAAAAAAGCAGTAGACAGCTAGATATGGATTCACATTAATTAAAATGTTACTAGCCAAGTTCCATTGATTGTAACCGTATCTTTTGTCTTCAGTCCCATCTAATTCGGCAACCACGAGCATGAAGCACCTCGAGCAATTCAGATGAGAGCAAGAATCTGAGAGGTGCCTGAAGTTTAAGCTTCTTGAGCCTGTTACAACATGCTCTTAGAGCAAACTCATACCCTTCCACAGTCACACGGTTTAGGTGGACTAAGTCAACGTCTTGAACCCGACTCAGATTGCTCATCAACATGCATAGAGCCGTATCAGACACGTTGCAATTGGACACGCTTATCTGCCCAACCAACACACACAACACAAAGAATCAAACATGTTACCAAATAATGATGCTTCCCCATTAATCAAACCGATCAGTTTTAGCACACAAATGCTTTTCCTTTTACCTGTCTTAGGTTTCTTGAGAAGTACGCAAGCGCCCAGAAGCCTGAGTCATCGACATTCTCACATAGTTTGAGGTCCAAGTAAGTTAGTTTCTTGCAGCCCCGCGCAAATGCAGTTACACCAGCACCTGTTATATTCTTTATCCCTCGAAGTTCAAGGTGACTTAGATGTTCTAGCTGGGGGATTTTTCCAACCCCAGCGTCTGTTAGTTCACCACAGTACGATAGAATAAGCCGGTTCAAGCTCTTGCAGCCTCGTGATAAAGCTGCTAAACCATCATCTCCAAAACCAGCACAGCTGCACTCAAAAATCAGAATCAAAAAGCAAACAAAACATGAATTATAACACATGTTTCATCAAGAATAGCTCAAACATAGTTCTATAATGAATGTTAATTAATTACCGGTATAGATCAAGTTCTAGAAGCTTTGAACATTTAGAGCCGATGTGAAAAACTCCTTTGTCTGAGATATTTGCGCAGAGAGCAAGTTTCAGTCTTAGAAGATTCGAGCATTTTGAGATATACTCAAGCCCTGTGGCCAAGAAAAGTAAGAGACCATAACTGATAAGATCAAGAAACACAAATGGAGTTTGAGTTCACATGTATCTTCTCTTTACCTCTGTCATTAACACCATAACAGTCAGTAAGATCGAGTTCTTGAAGACGCTTGGAGTAGCATCCGAGTGATTGAAGACCTTTATCTGTTATCAAATGACAAGACTCTAACTGTAAAGTCTCCAAGTTCAGACAAGACTGAGCAACAGCAGAGATGGCTGCATCAGTCACAAATCCGCAGCACGCCAGGTTAAGGCTTTTCATGTTAAAGCAGTTGCGTGCTAGTCCCATCATCCCAATGTCAGTCACATCTACACATCTGCTCACTCCTAGTTCCGTTAAGGCTCTACAGCTAGAGGTTAAGGTTAAAAGAGAGGAATCAGGGACACTAGCTCCATCAATCCATAGAGTTTTGAGATGCTTCAAAGCTTTGATGTTCTGTAAGAAGCTCACAGACATTTCCTGTGAATCACCAAAATCATTAAAATCAAAACCTTTTTGAACAATAAGTCTTAATTTAAGGCATGGATTATGAGCTTTACGGATACACAGTGACTGGCTTTAAGGTGTTGAAGATCAGGATGGCCTCTGACTATGGAGACCAGGCCAGACAAACTCACATGCTCACACCTTGTGACATCAATCTCCTGTTTATAGTTCTTACCAGTTAATAAAGAATCTTTAAGACTGATTAAAAAAAGCAAAATAGTACCTGTAATGAAGGAGGACCAGTCTCAAGATACTGTAACCCAGCATCATCTATCAAGTTGCAGTTTACCATATCTAAAGCCTCGAGCTTTGGTAGTAAAGCTATGGATCGGATTGAATCATTCGTGATCTGAATCCAAATCACAACCAAGATAGAAACTTTACACCCATTATGTATCAAAGTTTTCAAATTTATGCCAATCCAATACAGAAACAGAGTAAAGAGAGGAGCTTTTGAGACGAACCTTAAGATAAGAGACATCGAGAGATATCAAGTCTTTACATTTCTTACAGAGAAGATCAATCCCAAGATCAGAGATCTCCATACACCACTTCAAGCTAAGCTTCTTCAGGTTACTACACCCGACGACGATCCTCGCCAATCCGACGTCGCTTAAGCTCAAACACTTATCCAACCTCACCTCCCTCAGCCCCGCCGCGACAGAGATCGCCGCCGCTTCTCTGTCTCCGAACCCCCAGCAGTGAGACACGTCGACACGCTCCAGAGCGTGGCAGAGACGAGCCAGCGTCTCTAGTCCCCTGGCTCGCACCCCGGTGGCTCGGCTCAGGTTGAGTGATTTCAGACGCGACGTTGAAACGGCGCCGTCGAGTGCGAGGCGTAAAACGACGTCGTCGTCGAGTTTCGGGCAGACGGAGAGGTCGAGGGAGGAGAGGTTCGGGTACTTGGAGAGAACCACGGGGAGGAACTCGACTCGGAGGATCCGTATCGACGTGCGACTCAGTGAGTCGACTCGGTGAAACTCTTTGCTCACGAGTCGCCATGTTTTCCGACACGGAGGGTCTAGAAACCCGTAGACACGAACCAGGAGATCTTCCGACAAAGCGGATAAAGTGGATGGAGACTGCAACATTTGAAACAGAACAGAAACAAACAAAAACAGAAAAGAATGTGTTTCCTTTGGATTCAGACAAGTACGGATCTTTCTCGGTGAAAACTTAAAATCTTTTTTTTTCTTAAGTCGGAATAAAGAGAAATACAGCTCGGAGATAGAGTAGAGAGTGGTAAACCGGTTGGATTCTAATTCGGTTACGGGTTTTTAATTTCCGGTTCATCACTCCGATCAGTCACACCTTCGGCTTTTCCGGTGGGAAAAAACAAAACCGAACCTGTCTCGTTTCAATCTTTTTCCGATGTCATTTTATAAAGAGGAAGAGAGAAAATTGAGTAAATGACATAAACACCCCTAACATTACTTTAGTACGGAAACAAGTGTTCAAGTTTCGTTTAGTTGTCCACGTGGCTATATCTCACTGGCTAATTGTGCGTCTAATCGTGGGATCAGGAGCAGGTGATTACTACAAAACTGTACCTAAATTAGGTCTGAACCCTTTGAGGGTCCCAAGTAACGTGCATCGACCGTACCTATCTTTCAAACTATATCATATAAACGAAAGCATCTTCTTTGGTCTGACGTGGAAATAGGCGAGACCATCGTGGCGGATCGTAGATTCAATCTGGACCGTCCAAGAAGGGTTAAGTGGGCCCCGGAAGTTGATACTATAATCAAACGGTGACGTGCAAGAGTTGGAATGCTCATTAAACAATTAATAAGCATTTAAATCTAAATCTGAAAGACTTCCAACGTCACGTATCAGCACATCTCAATGAAGGTTCACGTGTCGCTGGTTATTCATGTTTTAACTTTATATTGATAAGTTCCAAGAATTGATACTAGCTAGTTCCAGCTCTAAACTGGATGTTTGCTTTCTGAAAATGTGTGTACTTTGTGTACGGTTCTTCAGAAGTTGACATATGTTTACACATAGAGGCATGCATATACCTGAAGAAACTATTTATATATCTAACACTATACTTTTAGAAAATATGTTACTATAATTAGACCATCCGTAACAAGGAGTCCTTACGAAGAATCTTTAAAAAATATTAATTTTATAATCAGTGGGTCCCATGAACAGTCAAAGATTTTATCTTTAAAATTTTTATGTAAGGATTGATCCTTACACTTTTCGCGGGCTCCACTACCCATGTGGCGGCACGTGAATGATCAGTTTTTTTAAAAGTTAAAAATTCAAAATATCCTTATATAATCCGAAATGCCCTTTTTATTTTTCTTTAAGGATTTTCGCTAAGGATTCTTGGTTACGGATGGTCATATACTCATAAGTATAGGGTTATTGTTATCTTTTCCTAAGGTGTTTAATTTGTACATGATTAAATATATTTAGATGTGAATTTACATAAGCCAGTTAAAAATCGAGCTTGGATATACATGGGTTGATGACTTGATGCAAATATGCGTACGTTTATCTTTAAAAATACATATATTATAATATATGGGCTGGCATGTAACGTGAGATCTTGCTATGTAACACATAGGAATATACGAATATACTTGTGGCGTGTGTGTGCGAATGTGAGTAAATCTTATTCAGATTAATGTGGGCTTCAGCAGGAGGCAGAACTAATATGAGTTTAGTTTTGTTTTGACTAATATTCAAAAACTCATATTTGTTCCACCACCTGTCAATACACACTTAAGCTAAAAATAAGATAGTTGGTACATTATCTTTGGCTTCTTATCCTTTTATATTTCGAGTTGTTTTATACTAGCTGACAAAAAGAGAGAGTTGTTTTATACCCATTAGTAGGCTGGCCATTTAAATTTCGAAAAAAAAAACATTTGTTATATAGCTATTAGTTTGCATAATTCAGATCACGATCAGGGGCGAACCCACATTTAAGAAGGGGGGGGTCAACGGACACCAGTTAAATTTAAGAATTTGATTTGTAATCTATAATTTGACACTCCTAACCCATTTTTGAATCCTTTTCTTCCATCGATTTTTGACTTTTTAAAAAAAAAAAAATTAGTCTATAATTTGGATTTTTATTACAGTTTCGATTTACAGTATAAATCATAATCTATATAAAAATAATTCTGGATCCGTCACTAAAATAATTATGGATCCGCCACTAAAATAATTCTGGATCCGTCATTGATCAGGATAATCTACGTATCAATTAATTTAACATTTCGTGTAGTTAGTATATATATTGACTATAGTATACAATAGATATATAAAGAGGGCATAGTTTTGGAACATTTTTATAGATAAAACTTATATTAAATGATGGTATATAATTTAGATTGTTGTGGTTTTGGTCCTGTCTTTTTGTATATATTTCCTCTTAATGAATTATTCAGATGGCAAAATAAAAAATTGTTTCTACAAAAAAAAAATTAAGATTGTTGGCTGAGATATACCTGACCAGAATAATAGCTACCCGACTTGAGCCTAGAATAAAATACTATAAGATAACGACAAAGGTGAAAGACTTACCTTCATCAAGTTGTCAAGATTCTCGCTTCTCACGTTCTTCTACTTCGTTGACCTCATTTTATTGACCATTGGCTTTGGATAGGAGTCGTAGGACCGATGGACCTAGATTTTTATATACCTTTAGGCCTTTATCCTCTAATTTAAATACTAGTCACGTAAAATATATATGTTTTATCATATTAAAAATCATGTTTCATGCAACTTGATGTATCTTACAATTCTCAACAATGTAGAGAAGAAGTGTCTTCACATGCAGATTTAAATACATTTCACATAAATCAAGAAGAGAGCGTTTGAAAACTGTTTTTACAGGAAAATTCAAGAAGTGTTATAGATTTTACAATAACTAAGATATATTTAAGGAAATTATCAGCCGTAGAGAAATATATACGTACATACGAACATGATGATATGGTGATGAGTTCCTTTCCATATGATATAATACTGGTTGATTTTTATGACAAGGTGAAGAGTTGTGAGGATTTTATATAGGGAAAACTTATGATGATGATGAACACATTTTCGAATCTGCAGATTTTGTTCATATGATGACATCAAATGCAAAGATGAGTTCATTGTCTTCCCAAACAAAGAATACGAATCTATGCCATGTGTCACGTCAAATATTATGGTCCATAAGACTTCAAAATAATTACCATTCAGTATGCATTTGCGTCTATAAACGTTGATTTTGTTCGTCTATTCCAGTTTAGTGTCGAATCTACCGCATCTGTTCTCCATTGGCCATATTTTTATCACCATATCATGTGTAAAGGTTAGAGTCATCGTCTATTTACACTTGCTGTTTTAGTATCTCTGGTCCTAGCAAAGCATAAGGGATCACAAATTCAAGAAATTTAATTACAAGGAAATAGAACTAAACCAAATTAGGCCAAGCCTATTAAATAAGAATTAACAATTACTCTCTCTCAGTTTCATAAAGATAAATGTTTTTTAAAAAAATATTATTTTAAACAGATATATTTTTGTATTTAATGCATTTTTATCAACTAATAATGATTACTTATAAACTTCAAACAAATTAGTTACACTTATTGAATTTTATTGGTTTATAATTGTGACAATCACAAAAATGCATTTCTAACTAATTTTTTTATGTTTTATTAATATGTGTGAAAATTATAAAACATGCATTAGTTTAAAATGGTAGAAGTAGTAATTAATAAACAAAGGATACTCCACACTTAGGTTTACTAGAATGTACCCGTTTTATCAAGATGTGTTATACTAAAATAATGTTTTATGGTTTCTTTAATATTCCATTCATATTTTCTTCATCTTATAACTGAATCAAACACAAACGAGACGTATATGGATCAACTCATGATGGCTGCGACCAAAAATGCTTTTTAAATCTCAAAATGAATGTCACAAACCCAACGCTAATTATAACGCAATTTTTACATAAAAGTCGTGACATGATGAACGTGTAATGAGAAAGATGACGATGAAGAATAGGAACGGAGGAAAAGGCTGAGTGCGGACTGCAGATGCTGTTCACGAGCCAACATAATTCTACACTGAAACTAGTTAATATTTTTAAGGATAGCAAAAACAGAAAAAAAATTAAAACAATTTGGATATTCTTTATACTTTATAGTAGTTCAAAAGTCAAAACTCATGAGACCACGAGCCTCTCAACTACCATCTTCATTTTTCTCCACTTAATGCAGAACATGTTTACATGTATTATTGCTTTTTGGACATAATTAGGGTAAACTAGCAATTCCATCATTAACTACTCGATGGGCTGTTGTTTGGACTCGAGGTTACCTTCTTTGTAACTCTCTAACCCAACTTATGGAAGCAAGGCTTCTAAAAGCCCTACCCCATTAAAGTTACCCAAAACTCTCAAGGCCCATGAAGGATACTCAAAACATAGCCTTAAATAATTTTATTGTATTCTGTGTAAACTGACACGTTCTAGGAGTTTAAAATGGTTAAGTGGAAGAAAATGAAAAAGCCATAAAAAACAACAAAGAGCGCATCGAAAGCTGAGAGCGACATCACAAGAAAGAGAAACGTGGGGACCAGAATGGACGTGTGCGCAGAATATTCAACCCATTTGAATTTTGTTTTCGAATCCGCCAATCCATCTCAAACCCCGCCTATCACTCCATTTCACGATACCTTACTCCACCTCTCATATAAGCGCAACTACATATCACCGAAGCTCGCTCCGCTTATATCTGATAAGTCAGTAAGATAATGGAAGACCTTTCTCTGCAGAATACAAGAAAGCGAGGTCAAGTTTCTCTTTCTCTCTTCTCCTTTTATATATTCTCTCCATCTTCACAGCTCTTTCAAAACCCTAGAAAATTTCTCGATTTCGTTCGATCTTCAGAGCTTTTCTCACCGAGCTCTCGGATTCGTACGTAATCGTGTTTCTTCTCTGTGTTATCGTGTTGTTTCCGTCTGATTTTGAGATTCCGAGCTCCAAATCATGTCGTCGTTAAGCCGAGAGCTCGTGTTTCTGATACTTCAGTTTCTCGAGGAAGAGAAGTTCAAGGAGTCTGTGCACAGGTTCTTCTATTTTGTAGTAGTATATAACATGTTGCTCTGATTTATATGTACTCTGTGAAAGGTTGTTCTAAAAATCGGTCTAGGCTGCTCATAGGTGCCAAATCGGAGTTAAGTGAGATGATAATTGTGACAATCCGTCCCGCGAACCCAGGCTCACAGTTCTGTAGAGCACTAACAGTAACCCCTCACATGTGAACTTTCACTGACTCTTTAAGGTAGACTATTGGTGCGTTTGATGTTCCTCGAACCCAAGATGTCACTTTTTAACAACTTCAGTCAAGCGCACCAATAAGAGTTAGTGAACACTCACAGGTGAAGGATTAATCTCGGTGCTCTACAAGACTGTGAAAATGGATCAGCGGGATGGGTTGTCATAATAATATTTTTGAATCGGTCTAGCCATTCAAAAATTGATCTACGCCCCGGCCTGCATAATCAGTAATTCCTTATAAAGCGCATAATTATCGTTTAGTGATATATTGAAAATTGATAAATATATTTGTTCTTGTAGTAAAAGTTGTGTTTGAATCATAGTAAAGAGGAAAATATAAAAACTAATTTGATTTTTGGAGAAGAAACAGAATTGATTCCGTACAAAGCAATACTTGTGTCTGATTTTGATGTTTGATAAGCAAAGGGCTTTTCCTGATTTGGTACTTTGTTCTCTTGTAGGCTGGAGAAAGAGTCAGGATTCTTCTTCAATACGAAGTATTTTGATGAGAAAGTTCTTGCTGGAGAGTGGGATGAAGTTGAGAAGTACTTGTCTGGCTTCACCAAGCTAGATGATAACAGATACTCCATGAAGATTTTCTTTGAAATTAGGAAGCAGAAGTATCTCGAGGCTCTTGATAAGTATATAAAGCAAAGCTATTCCTATCTGTTTTACTTCTTGTTTGGTGGTTTCAGAGTGTGGTAAATATCATCTCTTGTCTCCTTCTACAGGCAAGAAAAGGCCAAAGCAGTTGAGATATTGGTGCAGGACTTGAGAGTCTTCTCCACTTTCAACGAGGATCTCTACAAAGAAATTACTCAACTTTTGACTTTGCACAACTTCAGGTACGAGATATTGATATCTGCTTAATTTGATGTTTCTGTTGTGGTGGAAGAGGAATATTGGGAATGATGAAAATGAGAGATTTGATTAGTATCAGTCCAAGTCGAGTTTAAGCTATGTAGACTTTCCTGGTTGAGGTATATGTTAAACTTCAAGATCTTCTTTTCAATTAAAATCAACAGGAATGTAAAATAGGGTGTGATACTCCAGTTACACTCTCTCCTTTTTTGCCTTTTGAGGATTGAATTTGACATCAATGATATTCAGGAATTTGATGCTCTATCAAATGCAGGGAAAATGAGCAGCTTTCCAAATATGGAGACACGAAAACTGCTCGGACCATAATGTTAGCTGAACTCAAAAAACTAATCGAAGCAAATCCTCTTTTTCGTGACAAATTGACGTTCCCTACTTTGAGATCTTCGAGACTGCGGACTCTGATTAATCAAAGGTGTGTTCCTTGTTTTCTCCTCACGTCCATAGTATATGTTACTGGCTAGGTTTGCATGCCTTTCTTGATGGGGGATTTATTGTGTACATGTTCTCTTGCAGCCTTAATTGGCAGCACCAGTTGTGCAAGAATCCTAGGCCAAACCCAGATATTAGAACTCTATTCACAGACCACACATGCGCAGTTCCCAATGGTCCTCTGGCACCTTCACCAGTCAATCAGCCAGTTACAACTTTGACAAAGCCAACAGCTTTTCCGTCGCTTGGAGCTCATGGTGTAAGAAAACCTCATTGTTTGACTGTTTGTTTCATGTTTCTGAATCTTAGAAATCTTAATACTTGAGGATCTCTGTGTTAAATTTAGCCCTTTCCTCCTGTCCCTGCTGTTGCTGCTGCTAATGCTGGCGCTTTAGCTAGTTGGATGGCTGCTGCCTCTGGTGCTTCTACTGTCCAAGCTGCCGTTGTCACTCCTGCTTCTATTCCTCTTCCTCAGAATCAAGGTTAGTTTGTGAAAGATCTTCGACATTTATTTCTTCTGTACTTTTCAGCAGCTACCTGTTCTATTTCCTTCTTAGACTAATTACTTTTCTTCCAAAAAGTGTCAATCTTGAAGCGACCAAGAACACCACCAGCAACTCCAGGTGTAGTAGATTATCAGAATCCCGATCATGAACTAATGAAGCGTCTCCGCCCTGCCCCATCTGTAGAGGAGGTAACACAAATCTTTTTTTCCTTTTCTGGAAAGTTGTTTGTATGATTCTTGCATTTTTCTCAAAATTTGTAACCATTATTCATTTTCCAGGTGACATATCCTGCACCTAGGCAGCATGCTCCATTGTCGCTGGAAGACTTGCCATTAAAGGCGGCTCTAGCGTTGCATCAAGGGTCCACTGTGACAAGCATGGAGTTTCACCCTATGCAGAATACGTCACTTCTTGGTATGGTGGTTTGAAACTTAGTGTACAAATTCTAAACTTAATCTAAAGTTACATTCCTGTTATTTGTTCTGATGACCATTTGAATTCCATCAGTCGGATCTGCCACCGGAGAAATCACATTGTGGGAACTAGCTGTTCGAGAGAAGCTGGTTTCAAGGCCATTCAAAGTATGGGATATGGCTAAGCACTCACTTCAGTTTCAGGTTTGTCGTTACTGCAAATAATTTTGTAGTATATATGGTTGATCTAAAAGTCTTAATTTCAACTATGAGAAAACGTATCAGCAAACTATTTGTTGTGCAAGAATCTTATACTTTCATTTTTGGGACACATTAAGGCTTTGATAGCTAAAGAACCACCAATGTCTGTCACCCGCGTTGCATGGAGTCCAGATGGAAATTTCATTGGTAAGTTCCGTTTCATGCATTGTGGGATTTTAGTTGGTCTCTGGTCTCAGTCTTTTTTTGTGCAGGGGTTGCGTATACGAAACATCTTATTCACTTGTATGCTTTCTCTGGACCTAACGATCTACGCCAGCAAGCTGAGGTGAGCATACGTTTGATCCACACGATAAGCAATGCGATGTAATAATATCCCATAAACTTAGATCATGTTTTTTTCTCACAGGTTGAGGCCCATGTGGGTGCTGTGAACGACTTGGCTTTCGCTAATCCAAACAGACAGTTGTGTGTAGTCACTTGCGGAGAGGATAAGCTAATCAAGGTGAGAAAATGAATCACAAGGTTTCCTTGTTAGACGTCTTTACTGCAGCTCTCTAACTTGATTGATGCGGAACAGGTATGGGACGTTTCAGGTCGGAAGCATTTTACCTTTGACGGTCACGAGGCTCCTGTTTATTCCATTTGCCCTCATCACAAAGAGAACATTCAGGTGTGGTATTATATAATCTATGATACTGTTTTCACATCTGCTTCAAAAACACTAGGGCTGTAACCAGTAATTAGTAAAAGGAATGGATGGGATAATAATTAATGGAATTTAATGCCATTTATTTTCAACACTTTTTTAGCGTGGAAGATTTTTCAAAGAATTTTTTATTTTCTGGAATGAAATGGAACACCCATTCCATTCTTTTCATTTTAACTGGTGAATGTTTTGAGGAATGTAATGGAATTAAGCATCTATGAAGATTTTATTCCATTAAAGTGTATTCAAGTTGCACCCTAGAAGTAGATGACATATATCATACAGTAGATTCTGCCTATGGTATTCCAAAATATATCACGTTCTTCTTTGGATTTCAGTTCATATTTTCAACGGCCACAGATGGGAAAATAAAAGCCTGGCTTTATGATAATTTGGGTTCCAGAGTTGACTATGATGCTCCCGGTAAATGGTGTACTACAATGCTTTATAGCGCTGATGGGACCAGGTACGATCCGAGTTTTGATTAAAAAAGTTACATCTTCTAATCCTTTTGTCCCGCTCACGGCTTATCAAATCATTCTTAACTCTTCTTACCTAGTTTCTAAAATGTTAAAGTTCGTCACTGAGACTTATTCTCGAAGATACTGAGTTGTCTCCTTGAGTTTCTTGTCTTTTTTTCCTATATACAATTCTTTCTCAAATATCCTGCATTTATTTGCTGATTCAGTAACAATATATCTGTTTCGTTTCGTAAATACCTTTTCATTGCTCTGCTTTAGTTCTTTCTTATGTGATATAATTGTGGTGTACTCTCTTCTTCAGATTGTTCTCTTGTGGAACGAGTAAAGATGGAGATTTTTTCCTAGTTGAGTGGAACGAAAGCGAAGGATCAATTAAAAGGACCTATCTTGGCTTTCAGAAAAAGATGGCAGGTATGGTTCAGTTTGATACCTCAAAGAACCACTTTCTGGCTGTTGGTGAAGATGGGCAAATCAAGTTCTGGGATATGGACAACATCAATGTTCTGACTAGCACTGATGCTGAGGGTGGACTTCCGGTTAGTCCCATAGATTCTTTCCCTTTTCTCGTGGCTTGTTGCTTTGGTGTTCAGTCTTTCCAGATTTGGTTGCTAACTTGTTTCAACTTCAGGCTCTTCCTCGTTTGAGATTTAACAAGGAAGGAAATCTTCTAGCCGTTACTACCGCAGATAACGGGTTTAAGATCCTAGCAAACCAAGCTGGTTTCAGATCTCTGAGAGCCATGGACACTTCAGCTTTTGAAAAGATGAGGACTCCTGCCGATTCTTCTTTAGTTAAAGCTGTAACGTTTCCCAACTTTGTGGTATATATTTCCTTTATTTACATCCACTGTTGTATCAAGCTTTCACATTTTGATATTCTGCTAGGTTCCTGGTGCTCCTGTTGCATCTGTCAGCTGTAAAGTTGAACGAGGCTCTCCTGTTAGACCCTCACCAATGCTGGTAAATCATACATTAAATGTTATTTTCTCTGGCCATTTTTTAATTATTCACTATCTTACTGTTGAGAGAATGAAATTAAATTCCATTTGTTGAAATCATAGCTATAGTTGTCTGTTTTCTTGTGTTTAAGAATAGTTGCTAATGTTTTTGTTGTTGTGGCAAACCCTCAAGAATGGAGTTGATCCCCCAAAGCCAAGAATCGATGAAGACAAACCAAAACCTTGGAAATTAGCTGAAATCTTGGACCCTGCCCTGTGTCGCCAGGTCACTTTACCCGATACCACTGGTTCTTCCACAAAGGTTTGCGCAATTAAATTTACCAGAAACATGTTTTATATATATAAGCAAAACAGGCTTATGTTTCTCCTGCTGCATGGCTTATCAGGTCGTTCGGCTTCTGTATACGAATTCCGGCGCTGGAATCTTGGCATTAGGTTTTAACGGTATTCAGAGACTCTGGAAGTGGGTTCGCAATGAGCAAAACCCTAGTGGAAAGGTAATCATTAAATAGGGTTAGAGAGAGCTCAATGCATGATGTGTGAGTTTTATTTTTAAGTACCGTTTATCATGCAGGCAACTGCTGCTGCTGTTCCTCAGCATTGGCAACCAAACAGTGGTCTTCTCATGACCAACGATGTCTCTGGTGTAAACCTTGAAGAGGCTAACCCATGCATCGCTCTCTCTAAGAACGACTCATATGTCATGTCGGCTGCTGGAGGAAAAGTTTCGCTGTTCAACATGATGACTTTTAAGGTATATATATCTGTACACATGGACTTAAAAAGATTACTAAAGCCACAAACTCTAGCTGAAAACTCCTTTGGTGCTTCTAATATTTAAAGAAACCTGTTGGCTTTGTAGGTGATGACAACATTCATGTCACCTCCACCGGCGTCAACATTTTTGGCGTTCCATCCTCAGGACAACAACATCATTGCCATTGGAATGGAGGACTCCACGATTCACATCTACAATGTCCGAGTGGATGAAGTAAGGAGTCGATAGTGCCAATCATTACAACTTAAAGTTGTTTTTTAGGATGTATGAAGAGGAAAAACGTGTTAACCATTTCCTAAAGGAATGGTTGTTATAGCTTCACAATTGATTTTCTTCCCCTGCTAGATATTGCCTTAAAACTATATGAACTCACTCCACTTGCATTTGTGTTTCATCAGGTCAAATCAAAGCTAAAGGGTCACCAGAAACGCATCACTGGCTTAGCGTTTTCTACGACCCTCAATATCTTGGTTTCATCTGGTGCTGATGCACAGGTGTGTTATGCTGCGTCATGTTGTTGTCCTATAGTAAATATCTCAACCCGTTAGATTATCTGATTTAGTAGGATGCTAACTCTTGTCTTCTCTTAGATATGCTTTTGGAGCATTGACACATGGGAGAAAAGAAAATCAGTTGCAATGCAAATGCCAGCAGGAAAAGCCGCTAATGGAGACACGCGTGTTCAGTTTCATGTTGATCAGATCCGTATCCTCGCAGTCCATGAGACACAACTAGCGATATTTGATGCTTCCAAGATGGAATGTATCCGACAGGTACATATGAGATCATCTATCTGAATCCATATATATATATATAAACGCCAAAAATGGAAATGCAAGATTAATTATTTGCTATGAATTTTGTAGTGACTTATGTTTAATTGTTTCCATGTCTCAGTGGATTCCTCAAGACTCGTTGTCTGCTCCTATATCTTCAGCAGTGTATGCATGTAACAGCCAGTTGATCTACACCACTTTCCGTGATGGTAACATTGGAGTGTTCGACGCAGATACACTTAGATTAAGATGCCGTATCTCTCCATCCGCCTACTTGCCTCAAGGGTAAGTGTTTTATCCAACATTTCATCAGCTTCTTAATTCTAAATCAGTGTACGATTCAGTCTTGAATCTTCTTATTGGACTTGAAAGGACTTCTGAAACATGACATAGTGGTTTTCTATATTAACTCTCTTTTGCTTTGACAGGAATCAAGGTTTGTC
>CAJHQP010002473.1:0-85355 GCA_905132765.1 Moricandia arvensis
CTAAATTATGTTTTTCTAACGTTGGGTAACAATTACATCATCATATAATCTCTAATTCTTTTATATATGATGATCAACTACCTGCAACACATGCGATATGATTAATAACTCCACGGATAATGCTCCACGATGAAACTTTTTCGAAAAAATTGGATCGACAAACGGTTCTACATGTATGACACCTTCAATAGACATGCTCTCCGTGCAGCGGACGACCACAAAGAAAGATTCTGCCAGCAATACTCTGGAACCTCCAATAAGCACCACATCCAATAATCTGCAGGAAATTGTATCGTCTGGGATTCGAACCTCAGACATGGATGTAAAAGCCTTTAAACCTTAACCATTAGGCTACGGTGCTTCAACGTTCTAAATCTTATTAGGAAGCTGAACAAATTACGTATATACTTTAACCTGATTTTAATTATTAATGGAAGATTAAAAATGAGTGACAGGATATTATAAATAAATTTAAATGATAGAGTATGGTCCTAGTTAAGATTTTGCTTTAATGGTATAAATTGAATGCCCTTACTCAAAAAATAAATGTTTGTATAATGAAATCTTTTTGTCTGGTTTTTTTAATGTGTCTATAGTATATTGCCAATTTGAAGAATGTAGAACATATCTGCAAAACAATTGTGTTAACTAGGTATTTTCTTGCACCATGTGCAGCGAAAGAATTAATTTAAAACTAAAATCTTGTTAATACTTTAGCTTTTATTATTTTTATATCATGTAGCTAAACATAAAACAAGATCAAACAAACAATTTGATTTATTTTAAATTATATTTGAGAATATATATATATATATATATATATTAAAATTATAATTTTAGATAGATTTTTATTTATTTATTTTGGTTAAAATATATGAAATCAATTAGTATAAAAATTAATATAATTTTTTTAATTACCACAAAATAAAACTAAACATAATTTATAAAATTTGTAGAAATCAAAAAGGAAAATCTTTGTTACGATTATAAATTTACAATTTAAAAAAAAAAACAAATTGTATAAAACTTGGAAAATTTTGGAAAATAATATTTCAAAATTTATAAAATATTTTATATTTATATTTTTATATTATGTATGACTCTACGAGCTATTACCATATTCTAAAAATATATCAAAAATAGTGAAGAATCTCAAAGATACATAAAATTTATTCGTGAGTTTCCTTTTCTATATCTTCAGGACGTCGTTCAGATTTCGAATCCACTAGAACAATAAAGCAAATTACACCAATTCGAAAATGCTTTATTAAAAAGCACACCCCACTTGAATTACTATTATCTTCTGTTACATAGACTCTTCAAGGTAAACTAACATTAAGCTAAACTTCCACCAAAGTTCAAGCTTTACCAGGATCACCTAACCTTAAGCTAAGCTCCCCCTAAGTCTAGGCTTCAATCTTCCAACTCTATGAAAATGCGTCAACAACTACAACACACAAGACACTCACCACGAGTTCCAAATAATGGCTAACTCCACCACACACACCGTCAACACTAACAAACTAAGTCCACATCAGACTTGATCAGAAACTACATCAGACCAACCGACACCACCAATAGACTCTCTCTCTCTCTCTCTCTCTCTCTCTCTCTCTCTCTCTCTCTTTCTCGCACTCACACATGCAAATTCAATTTTGCTTTATAGAAAACCTCCATTGGCTCATATCGTCTTTCCTTTTCCAAGATCAGAAAGCCCACGGCATCACAAAACATGAACTCTCATTAAGCTCCACTTTTATATGACATGCATGTACTACCTAATGTAATTATCTCGAACTGGTAAGGAACACTCCAAAAAATTGCGTCTTCAGTCTCGCCCTTTTTGACTATGCTTGTGAACTCATCACAACTAGCTTGAAAACCACATCTTCAATCTCCCCCTATGAGTCACATCATAGTAAAAAAGAAATTCAGTGATTGCCAACTTCCAAACCTACGAAGAAATTATATCACACCATCTTCATCAATATTCATTCAAACTATGTTCTACTTCATAAACCAGTTTTTGTCATCATCCTCCAAGATCTCACTTGAAACTTAGGTGACATGCTCTGATACCAATTGTAAGTACAAATGAGTCAAGAAAAATAAAGTGAAAATAAAGTAAAAGACACATAAAATTTGTTCACGAGGTTTGTTTCCTACATCCCCATGACCTCATCCAAATATCAAATCCACTAGAACAAGAAAACAAAATACATCAATTCACTAACATGTAATACAAGCACACGGTCTTGAATTATCGCTCTCTTCTATTACATGGACTTTTCAAGGTAAACTAACCTTGAGCTAAGCTCCCACCAGATTTCAGACTTTATCAGGATCACCTAACCCTAAGCTAAACTTCCCTTAGTCTAGGCTTCAATCTTTAAACTCAGAAGTATGTCAACAACTACGTCAACACCTAAAGCAGAGCAGTAACACAAAACAAGTACGTCAACTCCAACGCACAACACACTCACCACAATCTTCAAACAATAACTAAGTTCACCACACACAGCTTCAACAAAAACTCCACCAAACTAAGTCCACATTGGACTCAATCAAAAACTACTTGAAACCAACTGACATCACCAATAGACAATGAAACCTCTCTCTCTATTTTCTAAGTTCTACATTCTTCATAAGGCACTTCCTCCATATATAGTAGACCAGAAGCTGATCTCCAAGTCTTCCATATAAACTTTAAACAATTTTTTCTTTAACGAAAAACTAACTTTTCAAGCAAACTCTCTTTTGCTTTATGGAAAACGTCCATTTGGCTTCAAGCACATATCTTCTATCCTTTTTCAAGCTCAGCAAGCCCACGAAATCAAAAAACATGAAGTCTCATCTAGCTCCAGGTGCATAGGACATGCATATACTACCTTCTGTAGTATTTCACAAACTGATACATAATACTTAAGAAATATGCATCTTACACAAAACCAAAATAAGAATATGTTTCCCCATTTACAACAAAAAAATGAAAAATATTATAAACGTAAAAGTTTTAGGAAAAAACAAGAACTTAAATATATTTTTTTAAAATAAAAATATTTTTTCAATAAAAAATTACACAATATGTGTAAAATCCTAGTTACTGACCTAAAGACACTAAAGTGATTTAAAAATAAATTAAAAGAAGGAAACAAATCAGGACTAGTTCGATTTGATTTTTGTATATTTTTACAGGCTTAAATAAAAAAAATTTATAACTAGTTCTCATAGTAATTTTAGATATTTTAGATACAAATATTCGTTTATAAATTATATTTTATAGAGATTTAGTTATTTCAAAACTAAATATAACTAGTGTGTATATATAAATAATTCGAATTTCCTTTTGGTTACTGATTTAATTCTGATTTTATGTAAATATTTTGGATATAAAATTAGAAACCGTTCGAATATGCTTGTTCATTTCAGTTCAGTAAATTTTATTTCAGCTTAGTTTGGTTCCTCAATCTGGGTTAAAAAAACTATGGTTCACATCTAAACAATCGAACAATTAAATTATTATACCAGTAAAGAAATTGTATGTTTAAGGATTTATAGAAGAAATTACAATGAAAGTTAAACCATCAAAGATAAATGAAAACTACGACAGAGGAATATATTTGTAATTTTGGGAAGTTAATCTGAATCATAAGCATGGGTATAAGAACTTCACGAGATGCCCAAATCCATACACGTATCGAAGATGACAGTTACTCGAATCAAAGTTGGCAGTTACCCGAATCGAAGTTGGCAGTTACCTAAATCGAAGTTGGCAGTTCACTACAAGAAAACATCGATCTACCGACTGTTTTCCAGACTGTTAATGCATTTGCTAAGTTTACCGACTGATTACAACTGATTTGCGACCCAACAAAATCAGTCGCTAAATAACGACCACCAAAAATGATGTGATTGATTCGCTAAATTACGGCTAATTAGTGACTGAAATGAAGTTGGTAATCTAAAGTTGGCAATCATTCGCTAATTTACTGACTGGTTATGGACTGATATAATAAGTGTCGAAACTGTCACTATTCAGTCGCCAAATACCTGTATAAAACACCCTGATTGTTATTTCTAGGTTGGTGTACCTAATATTTATGAATGAATAAAGCAGTCGCTAAAACAGTCACCAATCGGTAGGACATCAATAGCAAAACAGTCGTAACTATATATATATATATAGTTATGAATTCGATACCTTTCCTAGCTTCATCACTCGTGAAAGAAGATAAAATAAAAAAAATTGTCCGTTCATATAATGGAAGGCAATTGCAACTACATAAATTTTCGTGATTGGATGTACAACAAGATCGATGAAGAAACGGAGAACTTCTTGGAAGATTTCAAAGTAGGGTAAAGCAATTCATGACATTTTAAAATAGTCAACCTTTAGCGTAGAGCAATGGGGGTAAGTTCTTTTGCCCTTACAGTGGTTGCAAAAAACAATAAATTTCTCTCGAGGAAAAGAAGTTTGGAACATATATATATAGTAAAGGATTTATGCAAGACGACTATGTTTGGTACAAGCATGGTGAAGAAATCGACAGAGCATTAGGAATGACTTATGTTGATCCGACGCATTTAAGTGGTAGTGAAGATGTTGGTAATTTAGTAGAAGATAGATATGTGGAAATGGTAAATGATGCATTTCGTGAAAATGTGAGTTTTGATAACTATCAACATGATGATAGTTATCAGAATTTAGTAGATCCGGTATGCAACCATCCAAAGAAATTCTAAGGAGCGAAAATTCATTTATATGATGGTTGTCAAGAAGGTCACTCGCAATTATCATTAGCTTCTAGGATTAGGCAAAATAAGGCAGATGATAACATGAATGAGATGTGTGTGGATTAGGTTTGGCAATGTTGACCGACTATGTAACCGCTGGAAACCAATCGACTGGTTCACATTACGAAACAGAAAGGTTGATATGCAATTTAGACCTCCCATACACTCAAGAACATGAAGAACAAGAGAGAGAGAGAGAGAGAGAGAGAGAGAGAGAGAGAGTTATAATTGTAAGAGAGAGAGAGAGAGAGAGAATTATAATTGTAAGAGAGAGAGAGAGAGAGAGAGAGAGAGAGAAAGAGAGAGAGAAAGAGAGAGAGAGAAAAGAGAGAGAGAGAGAGAGAGAGAGAGAGAGAGAGAGAGAGAGAGAGAGAGAGAGAGAGTTATAATTGTAAGAGAGAGAGAGAATTTCAAAACTAGAGAGAGAAGGAGAATAACTCCTTGCATTACTTCATTATGAATGTTACAATATATAGGCAACATGCCTAACACATAAGATATAACAAGAGTAAAATATTACACAAGATGACAACACTTTGGTCAAGAGATAGTGACACGTCTTGAATAGATTCAGACCTTAAGCAGAACATTTAATCTCCTTATTTAAATTGAATCAAACTCTTGGAGCTGGTCAACCAAACCCCGACGTCTTTATTACTTTTGAGGCAGGTGTTTGGCACACAAGGTACCTTTCTAGACTTGCAATCCAAGCTAGATTCCATCTGGTAAGTTGTACGGACAAAACATAAAAGACCCGACCAAATTATTTCTTCTTCTTTATCTTCATCTCTTTGGTTCTTCATGTCAATACTCCTCCTCAAGCTTGACCTCAAGTACAGGTCAAGCTTGGAACCATGAATAACTTCCCTCATTAAAACCTTAATGTGCAAAACCCAGTGGGACAAAAACACACCAAGGAAAAAGAGTAGAAGCCTTCATGATAGGAAAGTCAGTGAGATGTGAGGTCTTTGATTCCCAACTTAGGAGGGATGAACTCACAGACTTTAGTGCTTGTTGCCCTTGCGAAGATTTCAGCTAGCTGGTCTTCACTCCTTGTGTAGCATGGAAGGCTGACTTGTTGCTCTACTGCTTGTCTAACTTTGTGACAGTCCACTTCTATATGCTTGGTCCTCTCATGACAGACTAAGTTGGATGCTATGTGTATGGCCGCATGATTATCACAATGCATGGTGATTGGAGAGGTTTTATTTATGCCCAAATCCCACAGCAGTCCCTTGATCCATATGAGTTCACTCGTAAGCTTCCTCATAGATTACTACTCTGCCTCAGCACTTGAACAAGACACAACCTTTTTCTTCTTGCTCTTCCAAGTGACAAAAATTCCTTCAATGAAGGTGCAGTAACCTATTTTTGATCTCCTTTCCAATCTGTCTCCTACCCAAGGAGATCAAAAATAGGTTACTGCACCTTCATTGAAACCCATCCAAACACCTTGACTAGGAGCTTCTCTTAGATATCTCATGATCCTCTCGACCATGTTCCAGTGATGAACCTTAGGAGCTTGCATGTGCTGGCTCACTTGATTCACAGCAAAACATATATCTGGTCTTGTGATGGTCAGATAGATGAGCTTCCAAACCATTCTTTTGTACATCTTGACATCATGAAATAGTGTGTCTTCAAACTCTCCCTCTCGCAGCACTTTTTACCCATCTTCAAGGAGAGTCTTAGTTGGTCTTCCTCCAAGGTTTCCTGGCTTACCTCAACAGATCCATTGCATACTTCCTTTGGCACAGAAACAGTCATTCCTTGGATCTACACACTTCAATTCCCAGAAAATACTTGATCTCTCCAAGATCCTTGATGTCAAACATTGATTTTAAGAATGTCTTAGTGGCCTGAATCCCTTCCTTTTTGTATCTTGTGATGATAAAGTCATCTACATATATCAAGATAACCACAATGCCTTATGGACCAATCAGTGTGAAGAGAGTATGATCAGCTTCTGCCTTCCTAAATCATCTTACATTCAGTGTGGTGCTCAGCTTGTGATAACAGGCCCTTGGTGATTGCTTCAAGCCATAAATTTCTTTCTTCATTCTTAACACATTCCCTGGTCTGACCAGATGCTCTAGACCAGGAGGAGGATACATGTAGACCTCATCTTCTAACTTTCCTTGCAGAAAAGCATTCGTCACATCCATTTGCCACAAATCCCATTCCAAGTTAGTAGCAACTGAGAAGATGGTCCTAATGGTGTGAATATTTGCTACTGGTGAAAAGGTATCAATATAACCCTCAAAATATGTTTGAGTAAATCCTCTAGAAACTAGCCTTGTCTTGCGCCTCTCAACCTTTCCATTTGCCAAATACTTAATGGTGAAAACCCACTCGCTTATCACTGCCTTCTTGCCTTTTGGAAGCTCAGCTTCATACCAAGTGTTAGTGACTATCATAGCATAGGTTTCATTCCCAAAAGAGACTCTCCACTCTTCTAATTCGATTGCCTCTTCATATTACCTTGGGATATACTCATGATCCAGTTGACCAATAAAAACATGGTGCTCTTGCGGATATTGAGCCAAAGAGCATACTGCTTGTATAGGATGAGCCACTGCCTGAGAGTTGAAGTAGACCATGTTGTTGATCCAATTTGAAGGATCCCTTCTTGTACTTCTTCTAAGAGTCTGAACTGCTTCAGGTTCTTCTTCCTTATCAGATTATGCTTCATCATTATGATGCACTGGTTCGTGTTGTCCTTATTGTCTTTCGTTTCTGATCATGAGTTTCTAGTTGATTCCCTCCCCCCCCCCTTCAGGATCAGTATGGATGGCTTTTACAGCTTCATAAACCCCCAACTTCATCAACTACAACTTCTGGACCAGATACAGATTCAGTAGAATTTCTTCTTGTTTCCTGATCTGCATAAGGCATACTAATACCAAGATTCTCCAATATGATCCTAAGGTTTGTGGCTTTCTCTGATGCTTTATATAAGTCTTTCAAGTCATCCCAACTCTTCTCCTCATAGTATCCCTTTGTCTCCTCAAACTTCATATCTCTTGATATTAAAACCCTTCTTGACAGTGGATCATAGCACTTATAACCCTTTTGTGCTTGAGAGTAGCCAATGAACATAGCTTTTGAGCTTTTAGCATCAAGATTGTTCCTCTGCTCCCCTGGTATCAACACAAAGCATAGACATCCAAACACATGCAAGTGGTCCAAAGGTGGATTGGTCTTTTCTTAGGACCTCGAATGGAGATAGGTCGTTGGGACTTTAGTTGGAGTCTTGTTGATCAGGTAACTAGCAGACATCACAACATCACTCTAGAATCTCTTTGGAACATTTGTGTGAAACATCATTGATCTTGCCACTTCCATCAAGTGCTTGTTCTTTCTCTCAACCACTCCATTATGTTGAGGAGTGTAAGGACATCTTGTCTGATGAATAATCCCATGTTGAGCAAAGTATTGCTTGAATTCTTGACTTGTGTACTACCCACCATTATCTGACCAGGGAATTTTCAGCTTTGCATTGAAGTGGTTGGAGACATTGGTTTGGAAATTCTTGAAAGCCACCAGCACTCTGTCCTTAGACTCAATCAGTGTCACCCAAGTGTACTTGAACTTCTCATCAATAAAGGTGACAAAGTACTTTTGGTTTTCTCTGGACACACAAAGAGCAGACCACACATCAGAGTGAACCAGGTCAAAACACCTTTCATATATGGTGTTTGACCTCGGAAAGACTGCCCTACAATGCTCGCCCAAGATGCAAGCTTCACATTCATCATTTTTAAACACCACGCCAAGAAGCATCAGGTTTAAAGCTCTAGTATGAGGATGTCCCAATCTAGCATGCCATATAGTGTTCTCAACTCCAGTAGATACACTGATCATGCAGCTAGAAGAAGGTGATTCAGATAACTCAGTCTTTTGAAGGTGATAAAGTTCCTCATGGCTGGGCCCTTTTCCAATAACATGCCATGTCTTCAGGTCTTGAAACTCAACCTCATCAGGTAAGAATACAACTTGACAACTCAGATCAACCGTAGCTCTTCTCACTGATAGCAAATTTGATATAAACTGAGGCATATACAAGGCTGTTGATTCCCTATCTAAAGTTCCATATCAATGCTATCTTAACTTTATCACCATTTTCTATAATGATATTTCATGTGGCAGGCCTGACATCACTAATAAGATTCCTATCACTAATCATATGGTGACTAGCTCTTGAATCTATAATGATGGGTTTAGAGTCTAGATAACGAGTACCAGCCTCCTTGGATATCATAATGGCTTTGGCAGCCTTGATGAAAAAGTCACTTCTAGTTGCTGGACTATCACTACTGGTCGCACCAGCTGCACTCCTCCATGTTCCTCCTTCATTTGAATCGCTCTTCAAGGCATAATACATGGTTTTTCCTTCAAATGTTTGATGATCAATCTTCTTGAGTAAATCTCTTGTTAACTCAAATTCCATCTTCTTTTATTCCAGTTTATTTCTTATATGTTGTTTCTTAGCCTTCTTGTACTCAGGAAACAACACCATCCTCCTCTTCTTGCTTGGCGTGTTCTTTGTGGGATGAGCTGGCTTCATTTCCTTCTCAAAGAGTGTGTTAGTGACTTGTTCTCTCTGGATAACTGCACAAACACCCTCTATGCTTGGAAGCTTGTCTTCTCTCAAAACATGCTTAATCAGCTGATTTTATGAGGAGTTTAGGTTCAGTAGCAGACTGAAGACTTCATCTTGTTCTTGTCTTTCCCTAAAGACTTCAGGATCAGTAGAACTTGGTCTAAGCATATTAAGCTCTGACCATAGGCTTCTAAACTTCCCAAGATGCTGGTTGAACTCTCCTTCATCTTGTTTCAGGCTGCTGATAGCTTACTTGACTTCAAACACCGTGCTTAAATTAGATCTGTTGACATACACCTTTTAAAGTGTATTCCACAACTCTTTGGAGCTCTCACAGAAGGAGTAAGCTTCTAAAATGGATGGTTCAAGAGAGCTATGGATGATAGATACAACCATGAGGTTCTCCTGAACCCATTTTCCTTCATCTACCAAGATAATCTCCTTGCCATCTTCTCCTTAGAAAATGAGTCTAGGCGCCTCACCAGTACTAACATGGCTCCACAAACCTCTTCCTCCAAGGGCTGTCTTCACCACTCTTGACCAGAGAAGGTAGTTACCTCCCTTCAGTGTCACTGGAATGGTCACCATTTTTGAATCCTCCATCTTTCCCAACTATGGACAACTGGATAATCGAGTGAACTCAAGAGAAATTTGAAAACAAAAAAAATAAGAGAAATTTGCGGAAGTAAAGTGATAGAAATTGAAGAGAATAAAGGTCTCGAGAGCTAGATTGCTCTGATACCATGTGAGAATGAGAAAATAAAAGGATTTTACTGCTGGAAACTCAAGAACATGAAAAACAGCAGAGAGAGAGAGAGAGAGAATTAGAATTGTAAGAGAGAGAGAGGTGGATTTTGAAAAATAAAGAGAAGGAGAATAACTCATTGCATTACTTCATTCGAATGTTTACAATATATAGGCAACATGCCTAACACATAATACATAACAAAAGGTAAATTAATACACAAGACAACAACACTCTGGTCAAGAGATAGTGACAAGTCCTGAATAGATTCAGACATAAGCAGAACATGTGATCTCCTTATTTAAATCTATTCAAACTCTTGCAGATGGGCAACCAAACCCTAAAGTCTCTATTACTTCTGAGGCAGGTGTTTGGCACACAAAATACCTTTCTATACTTGCAATCCAATCTAGGTTTCATCTGGTGAGTTGAAAGGAAAAAAACATAAAAGACCCGACTAGATTATTTCTTCTTCCTTATCTTCATCTCTTTGGTTATTCATCTCAACAGAAAGGTGGGATAAGTGTAAATTTTGTGATCCACCAAGATGGAAGCCTAGAAGCGAACGATTTAAGACCAAAGTACCATATAGTCGTATGTGGTATCTACCTATTGTTAACAGATTGAAGATAATGTATCAGAGCAAGAAGACTGCATCAGTAATGAGATGGCATGTATAGCACCAAAAAAGGAGGATGAAATGTGTCATTCGTCAGATGCGGCGGAGTGGAAGTACTTTCAAGATATACATCCCCGGTTTGCCGAAGAACCTTGTAATGTTTATCTAGGCTTATGTACAGAAGAATTCGATCCATTTGGGATGTCTAATAATTATTCGTTGTGGCCAATGATTTTGACTCCATATAATCTACCTATGGTATGTGCATGAATACACATTACTTGTTTCTCATAATTTTGAATTCTAGGCCAAATCACCCGCGAGCTAGTCTAGATATCTTCATGAAACCTCTGATTGCAAAGTTAAACGAGTTGTGGTCTATTGGAGTCGAAGCATACAATGTCTCTTTGAATAAAAAAAAAATAATCATAAAGTTGTGCTCCTATGGACGATAAGTAACTTTCAAGCATACGGCATGCTATTAGGATGGATGTCCCATGGTAAGTTGTCTTGTCCAATTTGCATGGAAGACAAAAAAGGCTTTTTATCTTCCTAATGGAAGGAAGACATGCTGTTTTGATTGTCATCGAAGATTTCTTTACAGAAGAACAAAAAATACTTCTTGAAGGGAAAATATGCTATGAATGATTTTCCACCTGAATCTTTGACTGGTGAGAAATTTTATTCCAAGCGATTAGAGGGTGTCAACCCACCATAAACATCTAACCGTGGTAGAAATAGTCACGACAAGAAGAAACATGGCTATGAGTAGTACCATAACTGGCACAAGAAAAGCATATTCTCGTAGTTGTCGTACTGGAGGGATCTCATTCTTTGACACAATCTTGATGTGATGCATATTGCGAACAATTTTTTGACAACATCATGAATACTCTTATGAGTGTAAATGGTAAGTTGAAAGACACAATCAAGTCAAGTTTGGGTATAACATTTTTTATCGGGAACACTTACATGTTGATAGTGATGGTCAAGATCCTTTTCCTCCCTACACATTGGATGGGAACGCAAGAACAAGTTTATTGGAATGTGTGAATAAATCGGTTAAATTCCCAGACTGTTATGATTCAGACTTAGCTAATTGTGATGATATTTAGAAGGGGAAATTTTGGCATGTTTTTATGGAGAGGCTACTTCCATTTATATTTGCAGAACTCCTAGACAAGAACTTCCATTGCGTTATCAGGTACTAATTAGTTATAATTTTATGAAATATTACAACTCTATGTGTTTATCATTTTTATTAGTAACGATCTGCAATTTGTATATATATTGTAGGTGTTGGTTTATTTTTCATGACCTTTGCTCAAAAACTTTACAAAAAGATCGCTTAAAAATACTTAAACAGAATATAGTTTTGATAATTTGCAATTGGAAAAATATTTTTCCACCATCATTTTTTCACGTGATGGAGCACTTGCCTATGCATCTCCCCTACAAAGCTGAACTAGGAGGCCCCATGCAATATAGGTGGATCCATCTTTTTGAAAGAATTTCAAAAAGTTGAAAGTGAATGCAAAGAAGAAAAGGTATGCGACAGGATCGATAGTTGAATCATAATCAATGACGAGATAACTTAATTCTCGGTGCACTACTTTGCTGACCATATACAAACAAAATCAAGGTAAATGCATATAGTTATTCATATGTTCACTTTTCATGATTTCTTAAGAAATGTAGATTTCTTTTCATCATTTAGGAAGGTTAACAAGGTTTGATGAAGGTGAAGTCCTTGTAAATCATATCGAAAGAATACCTGCTATATTTATTCATGTAGATCGTCCAAGTGGAGAAATGCAAGAAATTTGGCTATCTGAGAAAGATTATCGATGTGCATATGCATATGTTTTGCGAAATTGTGATTATTTTCAGTTATTTGAGAGGTATAATTTGACAGTTGTGCATAGATATATGTCGTTTTTATTTTTATTTATCATACTTTGATTTATCATATTTATGTTGGTCTTCTATAGCATGTTCGAAGATTGGATTACTGCAAAATATCCAGACTTCTCCGAAAGAGAACTCTCCTGCAAAGAGAGCTGATGAATATCATATATGGGTTAAAGGTTATGTATGTCTCAGTAATATTGTCACCTTATACATTTAAAGTAGTGTTTATAATTTTTTATATATACACAGGTTACATACTGAAGCAACAAACATCCTTTTCCCCCCTTGGGTTAAAGAAATTGTGCATTGACCCGTGAATAAGGACAAAACATGGCCCATCTATTTCACAAGAGGTTTTTTGTTTCATAAGCAGAAGCATGGCGAGGGATGAAAGACTTGTAACTATGGAGTATGTGCTAAAGGAGAAAGTTATACAAATGCATCTGATGAAGCTCAAAACTATGAGATCTTAAATGATATCATACAAATCGAGTATGAGGGGATGTTCGATTTAAAATGACACTTTTAAGTGCAAATGGTATGATCCTAATATTGGTAGAGGCACACGGCTGAGCAACCGCGGAATCGCGGATGTTCTTTCATCAAGAAAATATTACAAATATGACCCAGTTACTCTAGGCATGTTTATATATATATATATATATATATATATATATATATATATATATATATATATATATTTCCATGTCATATTTGTATAAATATATATTTCATTAATATTTGATATATTATATAGCATCACAAGCAGTTGTTATATCTCGTACCCATAAGTAAAGAAACCAAATCGGTCCTGGCTCAATGTACTAAAAGTAAATCCGAGGAGATTAATTATTTCGGGAGAATATGAACACAAATACCTGGCGGTGTGGCAACAAGAAAACGATGATGTTTTGCTAAATAATGTTGAAGACCTAGAAGTCGAGGATTTGGTAAATACTCGAGTAGAAACAATAAATCTTGATTTTTAACGTGGAACCAGGAGATTAATTCCAGTGTAATTTATCATGTTCTGATGATGATGAAGATTAATAATCCTACTAAGTTGTGAACCCTACTAAGTTGTGAATTTATCTTTGATATGTAATATTGTGTTGTAATACTATGTTGTGAACCTATATATTAATGTTTTTTTGGAGAATTTCTTGGCAATTTATTTAGGGAAACAAACTGAAATACCAATTGTACCTTTAGCATGTAAACTGAAATTAAAACCAATTAAGTTGAACTAATTAATTATTTAATTTGTTTTAAAAAAATCATAAAAATCTATTGATTAATGACTATGTTGTAATACTATGTTCTGAACCTATATATTAATGTTTGTTTTGGAGAATTTCTTGGCAATTTATTTAGGGAAACAAACTGAAACACCAATCGGACCTTTAGCATGTAAAATGAAATTAAAACCAATTAACTTGAACTAATTAATTAAATAATTTGTTTTTAAAAAATCTATTGATTAATGACTGATTACCTATTCTTGGGCTGGAAATGATTAATCGCGAAAGCCCAAAATCTTTTGCCTCTATAATTCATTAACCCGCGTATGCCCAAAATGTTTGACTCTCAAATTCATTAACCCGCGAGGCCAAATATTTTTGCCCCTCAAAATCTTCTCGAGCAAAGACGAAACCCTAATCCCCATTTTTTGTTTATCGATCTTCAACCCTTGTCGATTACAACCACCGATTTTGACCCTTTGAAACTTCTAGGATTTTGAAACTTGATTGGTATTGATATTATTTCACAATTTTTTTTATAGTCAGTTTTCACCAACAGCAGAGGCCATATTTTTGGTATTGGAAGATTGAAAAATCAAATGAAGGACAAGCCAAACGACCCAAGAAGCTTCTATGCTTTCGTGCCGATGAAACAACAGCTTCAATGCTCAACGCCTACTTCAGGAACAAGCTGCCCTCATTGCAAAGGCCGAGGAAAAGCATTCTTGGGTTATTGCTAGCTGCAAATGCCGAGGAAGAGCGGTCCACGGTTACAGCTGCTCAGTGGTCTAGGATCAAAGAATTGGCACTCGTTGAGAGGTACCTATCCTCAAAAAACTCGAGATTCTTGGACTTCATTCCCAAAGAATCAATTTCATCTCCTCCCACTCATGAATAGATCATGCATGTGATATGTATTTCTATGAATTTAATTTTATTTTGGATGTTTGCAGCTTCAACAACTCCTTTTGTTGGACTTGTTTTAGATGTTTAAGACTTTCAAACTTGTCTTTTATAATTTTGAAATCTTTTTTAGTTGTTTCAAACTTTTATCCACTCATTTAGATGAGGTTAAAAAAAGCATTTCACCTTACCAATAGCATAAATAAATGAAAACCAAATCGTTAAATCAACATACAAAACAGTCGATATGTAGTCGCAAGGCAGTCATTAATCAGTCGTAAAATATGTTGAACACCAGTCACTAATCAGTCGCCAAATAGTAGAAAAACTTTAGCGACTGAATAGCTACTACATAGACAGTCGTTAGATCAGTCGTGAAATCAGTCATTAAAACAATCGTGAAATAATTCGTTATATCAGTCGCTAAAGTAGTCGTTAAAATAATTTATTATATCAGTCATTATATCAATTGTAAGGTATTCACTCTATTAGTCATAATGCAGTCGTTAAAGTTCATACTGATTAGCAACTGATGGGCGACTGTGTTAAGTAGTAGGAAAACAATCGCTAAATAGCGACTGTTCAACGACTATTTTATTTAGCGGCAAGAGGTTTACCGATTACCTTAATCAGTCGTAACTCAGTCGTACATAAAAATTTAGGGACTGATTAGCTACTGATATTGTAGTAACAAAATCTGTGTTTTCTTGTAGTGGTTTGGTTTGGATTTGGATAGTGCCTAATACCCTAACGGATTCCATCCTGAGCACGTCCGGATACTGAACGTGATATGTTATTATCCTATAGCTGATTCCTACCCAAACATAACCAAACTATATAAACTAACCCTAAACCCTAATATATTATCCCCATTCCCATTCCTTATATGCCGACAAGACTCGTGCTTCCGTTTAGTGTTCCCGAATTTCTTGATTTCAAGGAAAAATCTTACCTAAACCTTATCATCTCTCAAATAACCAAACTGTAGATCCTAAATACTCTTCTATCATTGACTTCTCACTTTGCAACGTCAAGGAAGCAATCACAGGTGATTCATTTTAGTCTTCATCTTCCTTGATTGTGAATCTTATTTTACTTTTATTTTGTTCCGTTTGATTTACTTGTTCATATCTCTTTCGATGATTTCAATTTTTTATATGAGTTATCGACTATAAAAAGTTGATGTTCCGTGATGACAAAAAAAAATTGGTGTTCCGTTTCATTTCGTATTCAAATTTTATTACAAGTTGATGTTCGATTTAATTTAATTTTTTATCGATCCTTTTGTGCAACCTCATGTATTTGGTTTCATATGAATATATGGATTCATCATCATCTCACATCGAGATAATGTTAACAAAGGCGCACATGAATATAAATTCATGACACTTGGTACTGATCAATGAGGCAAAAGGAAGCAAACTAGTGGAAATAAAGATAGAAATGAAGCAAATAGAGCTAATGTATACTATCCACAAATTATCCACAAATTGATGAGTGGTCTAATTTCAAATGACTTAAGACAACCAGGACAGATGCGTATGCAATTTGAATATCCAAAAAAATCTAGAACAACAAACTTGCACAGTCATCTTCAAAGTTGTAAGCGGCTCAAGACATGAAAATTTGGTCAAGATCATACAATAAGCAAGCATGTTATGAGTAAAGAAGGCTATCTGAAGAATGCAAAGTTTCAGAGTCAAATTGTAAGGAATCAACCAATGAAATGGTTGTAATTAGAGCCATCCCCTTTTACATAGAGTGTTGCTTGGAAGCACTTATGCGATGAGGTAATCAATGACCAATTCTTCTTCATAATGCATTTGATGATCCATATTTTGATTAATATATATGTTTTGTTATGTGTTTAACTTTAGGTGAACTTGTATACGCCCCAATCAAGATAGATAGTTACAAAAAAACTTGTGGAGATGTGCATTAAGAGAACAACTGCCATTAGACAATAGTTCACTCACCACATGCAATTGGGTTTCACAAGTAACAAAAATTGATTAGATGTTTATTCATTTTTGCAGGTCGTAGCTATATGGTCATAATAACACATTACGTAGATACTTGTTGGCGCTTAAAGAAGATGATAATCGGGTTTACATATATAACATATCACAAAGGTATCACCATATCATCAGTCCTTTTAGAACTCATAGCTGAGTGAGGAATTGAAAATGTTTTTTTTGTCACTCTCCACAATGAAACAACTAGTAGTAATGCATTGATACATTTCTAAAATAGCTTCTCTTGTATCTTATGAGTCTTTGGTGATTAAAGGAAAGTTTATGCATAAGAGATGTGTTGGTCATATAATTAATTTGATTGTAGGGGTGGATTGGCAGAAGTAGATGCAAGTAGTATTGCAATCCAAGGTACTATTGCATATGTTAGATCTGGAACAAATAGCCAGGACACTTGAACTAATGGTAGACTCTAGTAGGATGAAAAGGGGAAGTTTTTGTCACTAGATTATAACTAGATAAATTCTAATTACTTAATGTTCCAAAGGGTACTTAAGTTCAAGGTTACTTTTGTTAAGTTCGATAAGTATTTGGATGGCATAAAGAACAAATGCAAGATGTTGGTCGTGGCTAGTTTCTTTGATCCGAGTATAGAGATGAAATTTACAAAGATATGTTTTGAGGACATTTTTGGAGATTAAACTATAGAGGCTAAGAAGCACCATGATTCAGTTATGAGTATTATGTATAAGTTGTTTACGGAGTATATTTGGAGAAATGATAACCATGCAGGAGCAAGCATGCAAGTATTCTACTTAAGAGCGGGCAACAAATAGAATATATTTTCTTGAGGGTGAAATCAGCTATCATAGAATATATAGAAAAGGTGCAACATTTTTTGAAAGGAGATTGGAGTGTGAGACATAAGCTAGTTGGATTCATATCCACCGTAATATGTTGAGGTTATTGACTTGATGTCTTTTAGTGGAAATTCAATAGTGGCATGTGCCCAATTATGTCGCAGATAAATTGGGATCTATTCGCTTTTGAAAGTTTCATTATTTTGTATATGAAAGTGCATTCAACTCTAGTGGAGGATCCATATACGAGTTTCTTACTCACTACATAACTGAGTTTTTGATATGTAAAGAGCAGTGGCTGAAGCAAGATATTAAATTTGAATCAAAGATGCCCACAAATGATCAAATACTTGCAGAAATTGTTTCAAAGATAAGTATTATCCCCTAGACATTATTTGAGAAGTGATTTTGCCATGTGTCATCACCACATTCATTTTCATAGAAAAATAATGACATGGCTTAGTATAAAATATGACATGGCTCTCATCTTATTATGACATGTACAATCTCATTTATGAAATTTACATTTTTGGTAATCATGTCATTTATGAAGTTTATATTTTTTGGTAAGATTCTTAAAAAATAAAAATAACTTATGTATATTATCATTAGTAATTTTTAATTAATAACATGTTTATAAATATAAAAAGAGGTCACATAAACATTAGAATTTAAAAAAAAAAAATTCCCTAGACATTATTTGAGAAGTGATTTTGCCATGTGTTATCACCACATTCATTTTCAAAGAAAAATGATGATATGACTTAGTATAAAATATGACATGGCTCTCACCTTATTATGACATGTACAATCTCATTTATGAAATTTACAATTTTGGTAATCATGTCATTTATGAAGTTTACATTTTTGGTAAGATTCTAAAAAATAACTTATGTATACTATCATTAGTATTTTTTTTAATTAATAACATGTTTATAAATATAAAAAGAGGTCACATAAACATTAGAATTTAAAAAAAAAAATCTCGATAATATACTTGTATCGTAAATAATTATTTTTAAAGCTGTAGTTTAATTCCATGTAAAAACAACTAATCATGTTTTTTTTAAAAAAAAATCTTGTATAATCAACATAAAATATGTTCGTTCAACGAATATTATCCGATTCATTGAATTAAGTAGTAAATTAGTTATTATTACTATAATTTAGTTTAAATAAAAATAATTAATAAATTAATTTACTTTATAATAAATTTAACTAAAATCTGAAAAATAAATTAAAATCTGTTAAACTAAATAAAAATATTTTAATTTTTTCATACTGATAAAACTAAAATCTAAAATTATTACTAAAATATATATTAAATTAGAAATATAATAACTAGATATTAATTTTTAAACTTTATCCAACTAAATAAAAAATATAAAAATGATTATTTTAATTTTTCGTACTGATAAAACTAAAATTTAAAAAAATATTACTAAAATATATATTAAATTTAAAATATAATAATTAGATATAATTTTTATATTATTATTACTGCGCATGGCGCAGGAAACCACCTAGTATATATATATATATATATATATATCCAGTGTTTAGTTCTTTTTTCTCTTGTTGTGTAAGGTCATCTCCAATGTATTTCTTAATTTTTACCTATAAAATAGAAGAACTTTATAATAGAGATGAGTTTTGTTCTAATGTATTTCTTTAAAATTGAGATCCTCAAATATAGAAGAATGTTATTTATTTCTCGACAAATAGAAAAAATATAGAAATCTCTATTTTAGAGGCGAAAAAAGAGGAGGATTGAAGTGATTTTGCTTCTAAATGCTATTATAGAGACAAAAATAGAGGTGGGTTGAAGATGCTCTAAGTTACTAACCTTTTTGTTGCTTGAATATGTATTCTGAAAAGTTTGAACCTGATTCTCATCCATAAGACTAAAAAGATATGAAAATGTTGCTCGAGTTTAAGGTATTATGAAATCAAAAAGATACATAAACTTGTGTTATGTTGTACATTCTTCAAACTTCTTTAGTTCTGTTTTCTCTCAAAAATGAAGTATACAAGGAAGTATTTTGGAATATATCATTATCTATGTAAAGAATTAGAAAAGTCTTCTATTTTCTTTTGGTTTGTTTACTTGATCTATATCATGAGTAATATGCTTAATATATTAGTCTTTGGTTAGTTTCCTTTAGCTAACCACCTTTGGTTTAGTTGGTTTAGTTTAAACCACTTATGTACAAATAGGATATTGTACATAGTTTACACGATTAATGAGAATATTTCAACTTAATAACAAACTTTTCTTCAGCTCATATCTCTAACTATCGAGTGTTCTTGAGCTTAATATGATATCAGAGCATCACGATATTGGATCATGAGTGCTTCGTGTGTTGATCTCTTTCTCATTCATTTCATCTTGCTTTTACGGTCTATTCTTCGTTTTGGTGGAGTTGTGATTCTATGATTTCTTCTCTTCATTCTTGTTTGACCTTATTTCATCTTCGGTGTTGCGGATTCTTCGTTTTGTTGACTTTATTTTGTGATTCTTGCCTTTGGTTCTGTTGGAATGAAGAATCAACAAAGCTGGAGTTGATGAAAGACCAAGCAAATCAGGAGCAAGCACATCAAGCATCTGGAACAAGCAAATTTGAATATGTTTGTACAGTCTTCCTCCACAAGCAACTTATCTTGCCCTAACTTACCTTGCAAGGCAAGAAAGGAGTTGGGGAGACTTAATATGGACGTTGGGAGCCTCCAGAAGTAAAGGGAATCAAGTTAAAATAGAATTACTCAGTTGTTTGATTTGGACAAGTAGAAGGCACATGAGTGCTTTGGAGAAGCAGCTGGACCTATCACTATCACACCAAGCTGAATGTGCCCCCTTCCTCCAGTCACTTTCTCTTCCTCTGGACGTGCCAGACTGTCCATGCCACAGCCTGCTCCACACCAGTCTATCCCAACCAGCTCTGAACTTCATTTCATAATAGTATTTAATTTCACTGTTTTATTGTTAGTTTAATGTTGTTGTTTTGTCTAGTAACTTGGCTATAAAGCCCCCTACATGTACCCACGAAATTCCTAAGGAGAGTTGAGCCTCATTCTTCACTTATTCTCTGGTTCACAATCTCTCATACACTCTCATATTCTCTCTAAGTCTCTTACACTCTTTCATACTCAGAAACTCTCTTAAACACTCCATAATCTCTCATACTCTCTAGAGTGAGAGTTAAGTCTCTCCTTCACCCAATCTCTTATTATCTAGTTCTTATACTCTCTCAAGTCTCTTACTTTCTGGTCACACGGCCTCACACTCACAAACACTCTCAATCTCACTAAAATCTCTCATTCTATCATTCAAGGAAATTCTGCCGCATACTCTTGTCTCTCATCCATTATCTTGTTTTCTCTCAACCAGCCTCTCACATATTTTCATTCTCACCATATTCTTTATATTCTCACAAGTTCATGGTTTCTGACCTTCAATTAGTGTTTTCTGAACTCCAATAAACTAGTTTCTGATGGCGACTCATTCGACTCTTCCTCCGGTTTCGACATCGATGCATTCAACATCGAATCATTATTTCACACAAGATCAGTATGATAATGCCTACTATTTTCGTATCATAGATCATGCTGGCCTTCAAATTGTTACCGATCATCTCACATCATGTGCTGATTTTAATTCATGGAAACGTTTGGTTCGAATGGCTCTCAATGTGCGCAACAAGTTGGGGTGTATTGATGGTACTATTCGTAAACCTTCTGATAATTATAGGGATTCGGATTCTTGATCTAGATGCAATGATCTTTGATTACAGGTTGATGAACTCTGTTTCGAAAGAGATTGGTCAGAGTCTCTTGTATATGTCTACGGCATAGTGTATTTGGAATAATCTTATGTCAAGGTTCAAACAGGATGATGCACCTCGTGTATATGAGATTGAAAAACGCCTTAGTAGGATTCAGCAGGGATATAAGGATGTTCGTGCTTACTATACTGAGTTGATTACGTTGTGGTAGGAATATAAAAACTATGTTGAAATGCATGTGTGCACGTGTTGCAAATGTGAGTGTAGTGTTGCGGTTTATGGAAGAAGCTTCAACATAGAAGTAGAGTTACCACATAATTGATGGGATTAAATGATGGTTATGTGCAGACTCGTACACACACTTATGCTCAAGCCTATTCTTGATATTGAAGAAGTTTTCAATATGGTGGCTCTGGATGAAAGACAAAAGATGGTTAAGCCAGTTCTGAAACTTGATAATGCGGTTTTTCAGAATTCTGAAGCTTCTAATCTTCTTGTTTCTGATGGTTCTGAGTTTGCAGAACCTACAACATGTATTGTCCTCGCTCAAATAGAACTTTGTGTACACATTGTGGGAAACTTGGACATGTCATTTAGAAGTGTTTTCGTCTCCATGGATATCCTCCTGGTTACATGAACAATAACTCAACATCTAACAAGTCCTTTACTCCTCATGGCTCTAATCAGTCTTTTAGACCAAATATTGGTGCTCCACAACAACATCTTATTGCTAATGTGGTTACTGCAGCCTCAACAGATTCAATGCCATACTTACCTTCACTGGCTTTGACTTCTACGAATCTTCAGATTAATCAGTTTACTCCTGATCAGCTGCAGTCTCTTATTCAGCAAGTCAATACTCATCTTCAAACTTGTACACATGTGGCTCAGTGTTCCACTGCTTCCATTACTGAATGAGGTCATATGGCTAGTCAATCCTCCTATGGTAATTCTATTTCTCTTTCTTTTAATCTTCATTTTGAAAATCATATTCTCATCTTTCATCATCAATGCCTTTCCATTTTATCTTCATCTATTCCTTCTGGTTATTGGATAATTGACACAGGAGGCACAAGTCATGTATGTTCTGATCTCTCTCGGTTTAAAGAGACTTTTTCTGCATCTGATATAACGGTTTCTTTACCAAATGGGATCAAAATTCCAATCACGCATATAGGAATTCATTTGTATGATTCTCTGATATTAGCAAATGTTATGTATGTTCCCACATTTCATTTCAATTTGATCAGTGTCAGTTCTTTGCTTCGTGATAACAAATGTTCTCCACAATTTTACCTTAATTTGTGTTTTATTCAGGCGTGTTCTCTGGACTTGATGATTGGTAGGGGTGATCTGCATCATAATCTTCACATACTCAACTCACACTCGCTCCTACCATCCTCGTTTGTGCTTCCTTTATGGGGATCCTTGTTAGTAGATGGTAGTCTTTGGCATCAACGCCTTGGAAATTCGTCTCTTGTCAAGTTACGTCTTTTATCTGGTACACTTTCTTTCTCTCATAAAGATTTGTCTATTGAGTCTCATTGTACAGTTTTCCTATTGCTAAACAGAAATGTTTGTCATTTCCTTTTTAAAATAACATGTCCGTAAACGCAGTTGATCTCTTACATCTCGATATATGGGACCGTTTGCAACTGAATTTTTTGATGGTTATCGATATTTTCTTACTATTGATGATGATTGTAGTAGAGTAACTTGGGTTCATATTTTAAAGAACAAAAGTGATCTTAAACATGTTTTTCATGAGTTCCTGACATACATTTCAACTTAATACAAGGCTTCTGTTAAATCAATACACATTGATAATCCCCCTGAACTTGTGTTTCTGGAACTAGTTAAACGCTTAAGCATCATGCATTATTTTTCTTGTGCATACACAACTCAGCAGAATTATATGGTTGAGCGTAAACATCAACACTTTCTTAATGTAGCTCATGCTCTATTATATCAGTCAAACATTCCTTTAGTATATTGGAGTGATGTATTTTAATGGCTGCATTCTTGATAAATAGGACTCCTTCACCTCTCTTGAACTATCTCAGTCCTTATAGGTCATGTTACATAAAACACCTGATTATAATTCTCTACATTATTTTGGTTGTCTATGTTATGTGTCTACATTACCAAAAGATAGGAACAAGTTTTCACCACGAGCTAGGTCGTGTGTTTTTCTCGGATATCCTTCGAGTTATAAAGGCTTTGATAAACTTGTAGCAGTAGCTTTGATAAACTTGTGGCAGCATCTTTGATAAACAATGTCGTGTCTGACTGAGACTGTGTAAAACCAGCCTTAAGCAAGCCGTTGATGAAAGTCTTGTTCCAACTCCTCGAAGCATGTTTAATTCCTTACATACACTTGTGTAAACGACAAACAGGGTTAGGAGGAAGAGATGTACCAGCTGGGGGAGTATACTGCTGTGGAAGACTCATATAGAGTTCCTCATCAAACTCACTATGCAAAAAATCATTCAAGACATACATTTGAGAAAGTTCCCATCCATGAGAGGCTGCCAAAGCAAGCATTAATTTCACACTAGCCATTTTCAGAACTATCTATGTTATAACATTGGTTCATAGACTTAGTCATTTTTTGCAAGCACCTGCTGATATTCATTACTCTGCAGCCTTACGTATTCTTCGGTATCTCAAAGGTGATCCAAGACTTGGATTGTTCTATTTTGTTAACACAAAGCTATGTCTGAATGCCTTTGCGGATGCTGATTGGGCTACGTGTCCTGACTCTCATCGTTCTACGTCTGGTTAATGTGTGTACTTAGGCACTTCTCTTATTACTTGGAAAACCCGTAAGCAGCAGGTTGTTAGTGGAAGCAGTACTGAGGCGGAGTACAGAAGCATGGTGGATGTTACATGTGACATTATTTGGCTTCAACGTCTTCTTCGGGATTTCAGAGTGAAGGAAGTCAAGATTGCCAAGCTGTTTTGTGAAAACAAATCAGCCATATACATTGCTTGCAACCCGGTCTTTCCCGAGAGAACCAAACATATTGAGCTTGATTGTCATATTGTGCGTGATCAGTTGAAGCTAGGGACTCTCAAGGCTCTTCATGTTTCCAGTGGTAACCAGTTGGCTGACATATTGACTAAGCCGCTTCATCTTGGACCTTTCATTGCTGCTTAGTCGTATGTCAATGCCAAGCCTTTCCAATCCTTTCGTGGCTCCGGATTGAAGGCTTGAGGAGGCGTATGTAATATGCTTAATATATTAGTCTTTGGTTAGTTTTCTTTAGCTAACCATTGGTTTAGTGTTAACCACTTATGTATAAATAGGATATTGTACATACTTTACAGGATTAATGAGAATTACCTGTTGGCTGGCATATTAACTAAGCCGCTTCATCCTGGACATTTCAATGCTCTCCTTAGTCGTATGTCAATGTCAAGCCTTTCCAATTTTTTTGTGGCTCCGGTTTGAAGGCTTGAAGATGTGTATGTTATATGCTTAATGTATTAGTCTTTGGTTAGTTTCCTTTAGCTAACCATTGGTTAGTTGGTTTAGTATTAACCACTTATGTATAATAGGATATTATACATACTTTACAGGATTAATGAGAATATTTCAGTTTCATAACAAACTTTTCTTCAGCTCATCTCTCTCTAACTATAGAGTGTTTTTGATCTTAATAATCTAAGATAATTTGGTAGTATTTGGTTTATACTTTGTTCCCACTTCACGTGTTTGAACAATGACAGTACTATCATATAAGTTTAATAGACTAAACAGAGTATGTTTTTCAAACTTTTTGGTATAAAGTTCAGATTTCATATATACCTAAAATATCTGAAAATAAAGTATAAATAACTGAATGTGATACGAATAGTAAAATTATCCGGACATGTTCTATATTCCTAAACTAAAATATTTGATCCAAGCCCAATCTGATACTTGAATATGCAGACTTAAATATACTAATTTTTTAGCATATTATTTAGTTGCACTCATTTCATTCATTGATCCCTTATGTCTTTGGAACTTTTCGTATTTCTCTTCTGAATTCTAAAAGAAAGATTCTCCTTTTCTTTTATTCTTTAAAAACATATTTTCAGTTAATTAAAACATATCAATGTTAGTTCTTAAATTTTAACATATAAGCTGAGTTTTCTTACAAATAATTCAAATTTCAGTTTAATAATACATGTTAAGTGAAGGTTTATATATTTTATTCAACAGAAATTTTTATTTATTTAGAAAACATAAGTTTATGAATTTTTTGGGATACTACAGACAATAAGTTATATATATGTATTAAATACCAATTTCTCTAGTGAGATTGGCTTGCTTCTAAGAAACTTTCCAGATTTTGCTCACGTTCTTCATCAATTTTATCTGGATCAATTTTTATTAACTTTTCTTATTTGGGCAACTAATAAAAAATAACTTTTGTATGAATTTCAAATTAGAAAAAAAATATTTTGGGAACACTCTCGTCTCTCTCTTAACATTTCTCTTTCTTCTCTAGAGAGAGGAAAATCGCTCGTCTCTCTCTTAACAAAATCATATCTTTCAGAGAGAGATTGAGATCTTTTAATTTCATTTTGTATAATACTTCGATTTATCAATCGATTTTGATTTTCCGCTTGTAGGATATTTTGTTTTTGCTCGGAGATTTTTGGTTGTTTTCCGTTAAGTCGAAATCTTTCTTTTGCTAGACAATGTTTTGAAGTGAAGAATAAATTCTGATCATCTCTTGATCGGAACTAAATTCATGTCTTTCGCGGTTCTTCATCATAATCCCAATGATTATTGTTTGGATGTTGTTTTCATTGTATCAATTGAACCACTATCTAAGAGAATTAGTCTTTACCCTTATTCGATCTTCAGCCGCTAAGCTGGCGTTTTGGTAAAGCTTCTCTGATTGATAGATGGCTGAATATTGATGGGTTTATAAAGTATTTTTGAAGAAAATTTAGTAAAGCGTTGAAAAACGGTCCGACAAAAAAAATTCTTCATTCTAACTTAAACTTCCTCTAGTTGCGGTGAATTATGGTGTCTTCGATCAATAATCTTGGATGTAAAGCGAAAGGTATCACCGTTATAGAGTATAAGTTCTAGGCGCTATGGAGTACCAACTCTAGGCGCTATGGAATATTGAGGTGGGTTCAGATGGAAGAGTTACGCCGGAAGTCTTTATGAATTTTATTTTGTGTATCAATGTGTTGGGTTTAAAGCCAAAATTGGTATCCATAATTTCAGCCCATAAAACTTAAATGAAAAGAACGTTGATAAAAAGAAAAAGAAAAAATATTATTCTATCTTTCTTTTTTTGTCGACTTGGACCACACAATGGGCCGATCCGATAGAGGAGACATCCCCACTTAAGAGGAACAGAGGCGCCTTTTAAAAAGAAAAGGTGAATTCAGATAGAAGAATTACGCCGAAAGTTTTTATGAATTTTATCTTGTGTATCAATTGGGTTTAAAACAAAAATTTGTATCCATAACTGTAACCTATAAAACTTAAATGAAAAGAACGTTGACAAATATATATATATATATATATATATTGTTCTTTCCTTTTTTTTTTGTCGATTTGAAACACAATGGACTGGCCCAATAGAAGAGTCATCTCCACTTAAGAGGAAGATAGGTGCCTTTTAAAGAGAAAAAGAGGGGTCTAAACCACCCCCCCCCCCTGCTAGACCATGACCAGCCTGACTCTATCTTCCCATCTTATATGTAAATTCTTTCGTGTTTGATATTTGCATATAAATTGACCGGGTAAAGTATTATCCTTACTCCGACACTGAAACTAAGAAAGAAAAAAGCTCTATGATGTGCAGTGGAGCAAACACGAGTCTTGCAGGTTTTTAAAATCCTCACAAGAGAAAAACAATGAGCAAGTTACATTTAATCCTCAAAAGAACAGACTTGGTTCAAAAGAACAGAGACTTGGGACCAAAAAAATATTACTCAACGTTGTGCTGGTCTAGGCTTGGGGCTTCCGGACGTGGACCGGCGTTCTTCACCACTTCGCCAAGCATCACAACCACTTGGGCGGTCACCTCTAGGACCAGGGACCCAACGGTCTCCCCTTCAGCCGGAGGAGGTCCAGCTCTTTCCCTGCCACTGGTCCACCTGTCAGATTTCTGAGACGGTCCTCTGTTACTTCCCTAGTGGTCATCTGCTGGAGGTGTTCTGCCGTTGGCCCAGCGGTCCGATTCTGCGGCTGGTGTTGTCGGTGTTGGTGCTGCTGGGCCTGAGACCTCAGCTGTCTGACGCTTGAACCTAGGAACATATTTACCACTACCTGATGCTGACGCCACTGCTGGTGGTGCAGTAGCAGTAGGAGCAACTGTAGGCTCTGCAGGGCGAGCAGGTGGTGCGTCAATTCCCTTCAACACCTCTTCTCGCTACTTCTTTTCTTTCTCCTCCAGCTCTCTCTCTCTCTCTCTCTGCCTTTGCTTTTCAGCAATTTCATCCAACTTTGCTTTGTGTTCAGCTTCTTGCTTCTTGCGTTTCTCGGCTTCTATATAAGAGTTAAACCCGAATAGAAACAGAAACAAGGGAGCTTCTATTAGATAACTCCAGCATCAATGTCAAATGATGTGAATTAATAGAAACAGATCTCATCTTCACGCTTGCAAGCTTCCTCTTGTTCCTGCAGCTTTCTTATTCTTTCTTCTTCACTTGTCAAATAATACATCTTCCTCTTCATATCCCTTTCTTGCTTCTTGGCTCGAATGATTTGGCTGATGCGCTCCTCTCTCTCGGTCCTTATTCTGTCAAACTCTGCTTGTCGACGACCAATCACTTCTCCTTGAAATGTTTCCTGAACACAGAAAGATTTGATTATGAGTAGGTTGGAAATATATATTTAATATATGAAGAAACAAGAGAACATTGAAAATAATTAAATAGATGAAGAGATGAAAATTCAGAGATACGACTTGACATGTGAAAACTGACCCTAAACTCCAACATTCTGGTTCTTCTCCTTCAAGTCACTTTCATGACGCTCTCTACTCAGTTCAACTTCACGCTGAAAAAAAAAAGGAGGGTATAAGGACCTCATGGACTTTCAATTCATAGCCAAGTTGTAACAAAAGAAAAGCTACTGTAACGTTTTACCTGTTGCTCGCGTTCATAAAACTCTCTTTCCTCTACCAATCTTCGCTGATATGCAGCTTCGATCAATGGAGCAGCCTCTTCTCTCTTTGCTCGTTCCAAATAATCCATAGTTTTTGAAGTTTTTTCTCCATTTCCTGCCTTTCCTTGAGCTGCTCAGTTAAGGCTCTCTCCATCACAATTTGCTTTGTCACCTTCTCCTACATTTAGTATAAGCCAACCAATATTAGTAATACGCAAACCAGTGAGCTATAATATCTAACATATTTTGTTAGTAAACTTACTCCATCTAAAAGCGTCTTCTTCTTTCCCTTTTTCATGCGTTTCTCTGTGTCCTCCAGCAATGCCTGAGCTTCCTCAAGTTCCTTCGCCTCTATCTCCCTAAGGATTCTTTATTTCCTTCTCTCCTGAAGCTCTGCTGCAAGCCTCTTTTGTTCTGCCTCCTCAGTTAGCCTCTGAAGCTTAAGCCGTTTCTGTTCCTCTTCACGTTCCTTCATATACAAACATCAAATAAAGAAATTACCATCAACAAGCACAATGTCATATCAACCACCATGGAGAAATACACTACCATTTCTAGTTGCTGGCGCTCTTGATCCTCCTTCCTCTTTTCAATGATTGATTTCCGAGCAAGCAGTCTCTTATGCTCCTTCTCAACAGTACCCGCAAGATTTGGTACTATGCCACCTAGCTTTGATACTTTAATATACAGTATAGCTCTTACTTTGCTCAAACACTCAGCAAAAACAGCCAGATGATTCTTCAGTCCATCGGACTCGATACCCTTATAAGAAAAGTACAGTTGATTGGGTAAAATAAGTACTACCAAAGAGACAAAAGTTCAACACTATATCATTTAATGATGGGCATGATACAAGCAGTGTTGAGCTAAAAGATCAGCAGAAGCTTACCAAGTTTCCAAAAATTACAACACCCTTCATGTGATCAACTTTCATGGCAACAAAATTGTTCTTCACACCATCAACGGAAATCCTCTACAACTGAGAATTTGAAGAATGGGACCAACTGAGATAAACTCTCAATTCTTATAGTCTGATAAATCTTAGACACCTGGAAATTAGAGATATATGATTTATGAGTACAAAGAAAGAAACTATCAGACCAATCCAAAATGGTTGAATGGATATTACCACCTCACAACGTAGAGAAACAAAGAACACTCTTTACCTGTTGAAGTACCCTCAGAGTAGCAAGCTTCTCCAAAGAAGGAACATATTGGGAGAGTTGCACTTCTTGTAAAGAAGGAGCTTATGAAAGCTTCCCACCGGATTTTGGAATTTTTTTCAAGCAGAGGGTGAATCTTGGAGCCAAGATCAAGTGGGTGAAACTCATGCTCCAAAACATGGAAAAGATCTTTGACCTCCTGAGAAGCACAGCTCAAAACACCACTTGAAACCTAGAAAGAAGAAAATCAGACGCCTGTAAGGCGAATATATTCTAACCTATAGGAAAAGAATATCAACTATGTGAAGTGGCTGCTAGAGGCTCACCAGCTGTGACAGAAGAGCTGACCTTGAAAGCTGAAAAAAAATGCACGGAATTAGAAATAACAAATCAGAAATACAAGATGGATGAAGTAACATTAGAGCCTATTTTACCATATCTCTACCCTCAAATTTAGGTTCAAGATTGAATCCTATGAGATTTGCCATCCTTTAATTGCGTTCTTTCTCATTTTCAAGTTCCTGTGAGATGTACTCTGAGACCGATCAAACGGCAGAACAGATAATGCAGCCAAGACCACAGATGATGCTATTAGCTGCAAATCCTTTTGGCTTAAGTTCTTGTTGAAATTTTTCTGAAGACTAAACAGCTTGAACCACGCATAAGCATGGTAAAGATGGCTAGAAGAAATCCAGAAGATCTCGGTCAATTTGGAATAATAGACCATCAACAAAGATGACTTGGGCGTTTTCTTGACCATGCACATTAATCCATATATATCTTCAACAGAACGAAAAGCTTCCTGGACAAAAAAAGATACATCAGGAACCATTATTACTTATTTCCAGCAAACTGGGGAGAGAGGCAGGACAAGGTGGCATAAAAAATTACAAGTAGAAAGAAAACACACCTGCCAAAGTCCAAGCTCAGTAGCAACTTTCAACAGATAAAGTTGCAAGCTCCCGGGGGCTGACAAGTCAGGTCTGTCCCTTTGGTGTCTGTATTTGTTCAGGTTTGCCAAATGGTTTCTAATAATTTCACAAGCCAACGAAACTCTGTTGTTCGCTTGTACTGCTTACAGAACTGGAATGCTTTATGTGCTGTCATCTACTGCAAGTCTTAAATCTTAATCAACTAAAAATGAGAGGAAAGGTTAATAAGCTTATCCTAGACAAAAACTAACCGCATAAAGTGCTTCCAACTTTTAGTTGTTGCGCAGTATCTCAAGCACTGTTCTGTAAGTCTCCCACAGAAACTTGAACCACGGGGTGACCAGCTCACGGTCAGATCTATCTTTCCCCTTCTCCTCACTGACAATACTCAGCTGTAAATCTTCAGGCTTTCTGTCAGCTTCAAGGTCATCAACATCAAGGGCCTCCTCCAAGGCATCAGCCTGAGAACGAGCCTGCTCGGCCTTCTTGGCAGAAAGATGTAGGAAGTGCTTGATTACCTCCTCCAAGGAGCTGACATTGACTTGTTGGCAGACAATACGGTACTGGATCAATCCATCCTTAGCGAAACGACCCCTCTTCAAGTCAACACAAAGATCCAGATACTTAAACATGATCTTCTCAAGTGGTTTCTGCCATGCTCTGTACCTCTTGGAGGTAATGAGATCATGAAGTGCCTGAAGGGCATCTTGCTTCTTTCCAACATTTATCAACTCTGCAAACACAACAATTTCACTCTAAAACCAAATCTAGACTCAATGAAATTAACAATTCGTAAAAATTACCATCAGCACGCTTCAATGCGTTCTCAGGTTTGGCAAAATTCGCCATGTTTCAGACGATAAGCTCACACGAAATTGATACTCTCAATGCCTGAAAAGGATTGAAATGGTCATTACAAACATTTTTCTAGTATCTGAGCTACATATGACGACAAGAATCTAGCCCAAACCCTTGATTTACCTTATCCGATTAAAGAACACATACGCTTACAAAGAGAAGTAAAAATGATGAAAGGATGCAAATTCCAGATCAGATGAATTCGAGATACGATGATTAAGACGAGAGATCCAGTTACTGTCGTTTGGAGACAACTCGAAGCTAACCTGGTATTGTCGCCGTGAATTAGATAGTTGTGGGAGAAAAAGGGAAGCACAAACTAGGGTTTCTGGTATTAATACGATATTCAGTCCATTTCAATTTATTTGTAGTTTTAGGTTTGTGCATACAAATTAAAAAAATATTTAATTTTATATATTTTGAAGATAAAAAATCAATTATCTATACACGTAACAACATCATTTAGCAAAAAATGTTTGTTTCATAATATAAGTGATTTTCATATTTCAATGTACTTTTTATATTTATTGGATAGTGTGCGACCAATTAAATAATGTTAGTTTTTTTATAATTGGTTGAATTTATTAATTTAATATTATTTTTAGAAAATCAACAATTTTTTTAGTATTAGTGTTTTTATCTAAAACTACTTACAATATAAAACGGAAGGAGTAATACAGAAATATTTTAGGAGAGTAACATTTAATTAGTTAATTATTTACACTCATGTTGAGGTGTCACTCTCATAATAAATCTCAGCCCATATAATTAATTCTCTTTTCCTTACTAGACTATTTACATAATATGTTTGTAACGACCGTAACCCATGTTCTTTCTAAACCGGTTTGAAATTATATTTTCATTACTTTTTTTTGTATTAAACCAACAGCAAAACCATTTATAATCTCATCCATTGCGTTTTGTTGAGTGGATATATATAAAGCGTACGCATATCCTCTCCCACATCTTAACCTAGCCGTTCATCACCATATGTCCTTGACCACCAAAGTCAACCACCTTCTTTAAAACTCGTACAAGAGATTATGTTATGCCGTAAAACTTTTCTCAAAAGTACCATCATCTTAGTTCTGTTGGGTTCCTTCTAGATGGAGGAAACCCATTGAATTTGGTTGATGATAACCAAATTTGGAAGTTGGGCCAATGTTATTTATTCATGAGATGGTATTGGGCCTTGAGGGGTTAGTGAGACAATATATAAGTCTCTTGACCTAATTTTGTGGTAATACACACAAGTAGAAAGAGAGAGACGTGAGTGACAATTGGATACAACAAAGAAAAGAGATAAGACAAAAGGAGAGAAGGAGGCAGATTCGTCTGGGTTTGTCAAGGTTCGTCTGGGTTTGTCAAGGCAGGTTTTAGAGGGTCAAACGGACTCTGATTGGGCTGATATTTTATGGGAAGCTTCTTCAGTCAGTGGGTTAGAGGTTCACCGAAGGGATTTGGATTTCAACGGTTGGATCTTCTGTTGTCTGGGTTTTTAGTGAAGTTGGTCGTCACAGTTCTTCAGCAGTGATGTCTTAAGTGTTTGGAAAATCTGACGGTTAGATCTTCTCTAATTGAGCTGAAACTTGTCAGAGTTGTTGTTGACTTGTTCATCTTGGATTTGTATGGTGGGATTAGTCTCTGGTTGCTGGAATCCTTGTGAGCTGAGGTCGTGTTGTTGCTGTTAGTTTTGAAGCTTGGTTTTACTCTCTTGTTGTTGTTCTTGTGTTGGAGATAGTTCTTTGTAGCTAGTGTCTCTGTTCTGTTCAGGTTGTTGAACAGGGAGGATGTGGTTGTACTCATACCCATTTATATAGTGGATTGTTGCGTGGACTACGGTCCTGTGGTTTTTCCTTCTCACTTCGAGGAGGTTTTCCACGTAAAAAGTGACTGTCTTATGTAGTTTTTGTTTATACTATAATCTGCCATCGTCGAAGTATTTTTTTCACAGGTTCACACAAGGTCAGGGGGAACACAACCATAATATTCCGCTGCGTCGTGGGTGTCTTCCCCCTCAACAAAGTGGTATCAGAGCTTCTGGTTTTCTTAGAGCTTTGGGTTTGATAACATCAGGTTATTGTTTGCTTGTGTGAATGATGGAAAATATGGGCAGGATGATAAGCTTGAATGGTGCTAACTATCATCTATGGAAGGGCAAGATGGAGGATTTGCTCTTTGTTAAAGAATTCCATGTTCCAGTCTTCGAGGAGAAGAAACCTGAAAAGAAGACGGATGAAGAGTGGAAGTTGCTGCATCGCCAAGTGTGTGGGTTGATAAGGCAGTGGTAGATGATAATGTGTTGCATCATATTGAGACTGAGATTGATGCTCGTTCTTTGTGGTTGAAGCTGGAGCAGTTGTATTCTAGGAAAACCGGAAATAACAAGATGTACATGATCAAGAAATTGATTGAGCCGAGGTATCAGGAAGGGACTCCAATGACGGATCACTTAAATGTGTTTCAAGGACTGCTCAACAAGTTATCTGACATGGGAATCAAGTTTGATGATGAAATTCACGGTTTGTGGCTTCTAGGTACTTTACCAGACTCTTGGGAGGTTTTCAGGATGTCTCTTTGTAACTCTTCGTCGGAAGGTGTTATTTCGATGGATTCAGTGAAGAACAATGTTCTTAATGAGGAAACAAGAAGGCAGTCGAATGCTAGTACTTCGCGTTCAGATGTCTTTGTGACTGAGTCAAGGGGGAGAAGTTCACATATGGATACCAAGAGAGACAAGAACAGGAGCAGGAGCAAATCTAATAAATTTGCAAATATGGAGTGCTATTTTTGTCATAAGAAAGGGCACATGAAGAAGGATTGCTGGAAGTTGAAGAACAAGCAGCAAGGTAATCAAGAAGAAAAGGTGGATCGGGTGACCATCACTGAAGAACAGTTTCTCATTCTTCTTGAGGGTGATGTTATTAATATCGCATGGCATGAAACCATTTGGGTGGTTGAATACTCTTGCTACATCACATCAGAATTTGTTTTCTACCTATACTCTGGGTAATTATGGTTTCGTGAAGATGGGGAATGATGGTTTGGCTCAGGTTGTTGGCATTGGTGATATTTGCTTGGAGACTAGTCTTTGGACTAGGTTGGTGCTTAAGGATGTTAAGCATATCCCGGATATTCGGATGAATCTGATATCGACGGGAAGACTTGATGATGAGGTTATTACAGTTTACACGGTGGTGGTAAATGGAAGCTCTCTCTTAGTTCCTTGATTGTGGCTCGAGGTGAGAAGTCATCATCCTTTTATTGGATGCATGCTAAGGTCTCCAAAGATGTTGTTAATGCGGTGGAGAATGATAATGCCATGGAGTTGTGGCATAAGAGACTCGGTCACATGAGTGAGAGGGGAATGTTTGTGTTGTCTAAGAATGAGGTGATTCCAGGAATCTCTGGTTTGCACCTGCAGAAGTGTTCGCATTGTTTGGCGGGAAAACAACACAGAGTATCTTTCAAGTCTTCTGCGCCTTCTAGGAAACCCGAGGTACTGGATTTGGTACATTCAGATGTGTGTGGTCCAATGAAGACAAGATCTCTTGGCGGTGCATCATATTTTGTGACTTTCATTGATGATCATTCAAGAAAGTTGTGGGTATTTCCTATGAGGACGAAGGACCAGATGCTGGGATATTTCAAGCATTTTGTGGCATTGGTTGAGAGACAAACGGGGAAGAAGCTGAAGTGTATCCGCAGTGATAATGGTGGAGAGTATTCTGGACCATTTGATGCTTATTGCAAAGAGCATGGAATAAGGTATCAGTTCACACCACCTAAGACTCCACAGTTGAATGGGTTGGCTGAAAGGATGATTGTTGAGAGGATGAGATGTTTGATTTCACAATCAGGCCTATCGATGACTTTCTGGGGAGAAGCTTTGAGCATGGTGGTTCATGTGCTGAATTTTTCACCGAGTGCTCCATTGGATGGTGATATTCCAGAGAGGATTTGGACCGGTAAAGATGTTTCTTATGGTCATTTGAGGGTCTTTGGGTGTAAGGCATTTTTTCATATTCCCAAGGATGAGAGGTCGAAGCTTGAGATGAAGTCAAGACAGTGTGTGTTCATCGATTATGGTCAGGATGAGCTCGGGTACAAATTTTATGATCTCGTTGAGAAGAAGCTCGTCAGGAGCAGAGATGTTGTGTTCAAGGAAGATCAAACAATTAAGGACATTGACAAGTCCAGAAATCCAACTCAGGGTTATGAGAGTTTGATCGATACAGAGGCTACTATTTCTACATCAGTCCACGGTGAGGTCGAGGTTGAGGTTCAAGATGATACACCCACTGCAAATGCTCCCGCACATGAAGATGGCAGTGGTGATCATGGTGACGATCATGGTGAGACACCAGCTGCTGAGAACTAACCTATTGTTGTTAGAAGATCCGAGAGAGGTCTTAAACCATCGACAAGGTATGATCCTAGTGAGTATGTGATGCTTACTGATGGGGGAGAGCCTGAAAGCTATGATGAAGCTTTGGAGGATGAACACAAGGATATGTGGTTTGGCGCCATGGATGAGGAGATGGATTCTTTTGAGGAGAATCATACATTTGAGTTGGTGGAGTTGCCTAAAGGCAAGAAGACTTTCCTTAATAAATGGGTGTATAGAATTAAGCATGAAGATACCGGTTTGCCACCTCGATACAAGGCTAGATTGGTTGTGAAAGGATACAGCCAGAAGAAGGGGATTGATTATGATGAAATCTTTTCTCCTGTTGTGAATATGTCATCCATTCGGGTTGTGCTTGGATTGGCAGCAAGTCTTGATCTAGAGGTTGAGCAAATGGATGTGAAGACTGTTTTCCTTCATGGTGATTTGGAGGAAGAGATCTACATAGAACAACCGGAAGGCTATGTGAAAAAGGGCAAGGAAAATTTGGTTTGTCGCTTAAAGAAAATCATTTATGGATTGAAGCAAGCACCGAGGCAGTGGTACATGAAGTTCAAGTCTGTTATGGGGGAGCATGGTTATGCAGAGACTGATTCAGACCATTGTGTATTTGTGAAGGTGTTTGGTGATGATGACTTTATCATCTTGTTGTTGTATGTCGATGATATGTTGATTGTGGACAGGAACATGGATAGAATTAAGGAGCTGAAAGAGCAGTTGAGCATGTCCTTTGCCATGAAAATTATGGGTCCAGCGAAACAAATTCTCGGTATGAGGATTGTTCGAGATAGAGGTGAGAAGTTGATTCACTTGTCTCAGGATAAGTACATTGAAAAGGTACTTAACCGGTTTCACATGGACAAGTCTAAAGTGTTGAGTACTCCTCTTGCTCCACACTTAAGACTGAGCAATCAACAAAGTTCGAAGACATATGCGGAGAAGGAAGATATGGCGAGAGTTCCATATGCTTCTGTAGTGGGTAGTTTGATGTATGCCATGGTCTGTACAAGACCAGATTTAGCCTACGTCGTTAGAGTTGTCAGCAGGTTTCTCTCCAATCCAGGAAGAGAACATTGGAATGCGGTGAAGTGGATTTTGAGGTATCTCCGAGGAACTTCTGATTTGAAGATTACTTTTGGAGGTAAGAAGTCTTTGCTTGTCAGTTTTACTGATTATGACATGTCTGGAGATGTTGATTCTAGTAAGTCTACTTCGGGTTACTTGGTAACATTTGCGGGTGGAGCTGTGGCATGGCAGTCAAGGTTACAAAAGTGTGTTGCATTATCTACCACTGAGGCAGAGTTCATTGCTGCAACTGAAGCTTGTAAAGAGTTGTTGTGGATGAAGAACTTCTGTGAAAAGATCAGTTTCAAGCAAGAAAAGTATGTGTTGCTTTGTGATAGTCAAAGCGTCATTTGTCTCGGGAAGAATTCTACATTTCATTCGAAGTCGAAACACATTCATAGGAGGTATCATTGGATACGTGATGTGGTTGCTTCTAAGGAAGTGGAACTTGAAAAAGTTCATACGGATGATAATGTAGCTGATATGATGACAAAATATTTGCCGAGGGGAAAGCTTGAGGTATGCCGAGGGATAGCCGGTATGGCTATTTCCTCCACCTAGTCGGAGGGAGAGTTTGTTGGGTTCCTTCTAGATGGAGGAAACCCATTGGGTTTGGTTGGTGATAACCAAACTTGGAAGTTGGGCGAATGATATTTATCCATGAGACGGTATTGGGCTTTGAGGGGTTAGTGAGACAATATATAAGTCTCTTGACCTAATTATGTGGTAATACACACAAGTAGAAAGAGAGAGACGTGAGTGACAATTGGATACAACAAAGAAAAGAGATAAGACAAAAGGAGAGAAGGAGGCAGAAGGAGGCAGATTCGTCTGGGTTTGTCAAGGTTCGTCTGGGTTTATCAAGGCAGGTTATAGAGGGTCAAACGGACTCTGATTGGGCTGATATTTTGTAGGAAGCTTCTTCAGTCAGTGGGTTAGAGGTTCACCGAAGGGATTCTAATTTGAACGGTTGGATCTTCTGTTGTCTGGGTTTTTAGTGAAGTTGGTCGTCACAGTTCTTCAGCAGTGCTGTCTTGAGTGTTTGGAAAATCCGACGGTTAGATCTTCTCTGATTGAGCTGAAAGTTGGAAGAGTTGTTGTTGACTTGTTCATATTGGATTTGTACGGTGGGATTAGTCTCTGGTTGCCGGAATCCTTGTGAGCTGAGGTCGTGTTGTTGCTGCTAGTTTTGAAGCTTGGTTTTACTCTCTTGTTGTTGTTCTTGTGTTGGAGATAGCTCTTTGTAGCTAGTGTCTCTGTTCTGTTCAGGTTGTTGAACAGGGAGGACGTGGTTGTACTCATACCTATTTATATAGTGGATTGTTGAGTGGACTACGGTCCCGTGGTTTTTTCTTCTCACATCGAGGAGGTTTTCCACGTAAAAAGTGACTGTCTCATTTACTTTTTGCTTATACTATATTCTGCCATCGTCGAAGTATTTTCTTCATAGGTTCACACAAGGTCAGGGGGAACACAACCATAATATTCCCCTGCGTCGTGGCTGTCTTCCCCCTCAACAATTTCCTAACCTCTTCTCTTCCACTAGCACTTGTCTTGATCTCTAATGGAGAAGTGTGGTCCAATGTTGTTCATCACAATCACCAACCACCATCGGCCACCACCATGAGACATCTCACCTCATCACAATGGAGCCATGCCTCTTCATTGGAGGAGTATCCCATGCCATCATACACCTCGTTCTATGCCGTCACGTCCTTAATGGTGGTGCAGGTAGCAGATCCGTGTGATGGAGGACGTGACCGAGACGAGGAGAGAAGGTAAAGCCAGGACCACCGGTGGTGTAGCCCTTGTCACCGGAGAAGTTGCCGTGTTGTCGGAAATTGTGTCGTATCGTTAACCAAGGAGAAGCGTGAGATCTAGGGTAAGATTTAACGCTTTCTTGTGCACCAAGCTTTCTTTCTTCCATTTAATTTATGGCTTGTCACCTTTGGCATCAACCGTGAACGAATGACATGGTTTAAGTGGCATATTCCATGTTTCTTTTTCCTAAGTAATCCTTGCTCATAACCCTTGATTTAATTTTATATTAATTATGATTTATGTTTATATCTTTTCTTTTCGATATATTGTGGTGTTGGCAAAATCGAGATCCATGGTGAACCATATCTTTCTTGTTGATCAAGTCATCTCGTTTATTGTCTGATCTGAATCTTGTTCTCCAATTTGGCTAAGGTGAGGGTCTATTCCGTAAATCCCGTTACTAGTGTAGAATTCTTTTTATCACCGTTTAGTTTCGAAACATGTTCCGTCTGTTTGAATCAAGTTTTGTGATAGTTAGGATTCGATGTAAACCAGAATTAGGGGTCTAGAGGATTCACCTTATTATGAATTGAGTGATGTTAAATGATGATGGTATATATATATAGTTATGAGTAGGGACTACGTGATGAGGGCGGCTACTTCAGAGAGATCTGGATTAGTAACACATATGAGGGCGACGGTTTAGAGAGATCTGGATTGCGACGCATATGAGGGCGGGGGTTCGGAGACATTCGGGCTAGCTACGCATATTCGAGGGCGGGGGCTCAGAGACGTTTGGGCTAGCGACGCATATTTGTGTGGGGCGTGGTGCAGAGACGTTTGCATTCGACGCATAGAGGTTACGGACGAGGGTCCAGAGATGTCTGGGCTAGCGACGCATATTATGATAGAATATATCCGTAGAGGAGAATGCGGGGCGTATGGATTAGCTATGTGCTATCATCGCATTGATTGTTTGGTGTGATGCTCTAGGCATCGTGTTTGTTCATGATAGAACTAAACTTCCATAGTCAGAGTTTTATTGTCTGAGTTAGTGATTTGCGTGTCTAGCATCACATACCTTACTGAGTGACTCCCCTGTTACTCACCCTTCTTTCTTCCCCCCCCCCTTTCAGGTGAGACTCACGATCAGGAGTGATCATTTCGGGATGGTGTTTTTAAATTGTTTTTCTTCGCTTTATTTTCAGACCTACTTTATAATATTACCGCCATTTATTCGAGTTTTATTTTATCATTTGGAATTATAGATTTTAGAAATTATTTATGAGTATTCATGATGGAATTTTAAAGATTATTATTATTTATTTTAAGATTTTGGAAAATGCAGGTTTCACAATGTCATTCACATTAAACCTACAAACAATCATTGTCTCCTTTCAAATAATATGTACTTTACATGATTTTTATAAATACTTTTAATGATTGTACTAGAAACATTTACTCTAAGCCTAGGATTTAAGAAACAACGTACATATAAGAAATTAAATATTGAACACCTATCGACCCCATATTTGAATAATAAACTATTTTTAATTTCACATACGAAAGCATATATATTGTGCATGATTTGTACCACTTGATTTTTTTTGTTCCATTTTTTTTTGACCACCTTGACAATGTAGAGCTCTTTGTAATGGTTCTTTGACTTCCTCATTTGATAATTTGTATTGAAGTGACACGAACACAAGAATTTATAAACAAATAACCTGTTGTAAATGTAGGCACATTAAAACCATTTATTTTGGCCACCTTGAAACCATTTTATTGACATATTGAAACTATTTCTATTGGCCACATAAACTCTATCTGCTGAAACAAATTGAATTACATATGTCTTAAATTGGTTATATATCACCTCACTCTGCCATATATTTGTTAAAAGCCTGGAACATAGTAGAAATTCAATAACCACAATATTGTCCTTAAACTAAATTCATACAACTTTTGTACTATTGGGTGAGTCCATTTTAATAACATGTACTTTGTGTAATGTAACCGAGAAAAACATATATTATTATAACTAATACGTTCAAAATAACATAATTTTATATAATAAGAAAATTTTGTAACTGCATTTATTAATTTTGGAAAACTACGTACCTTTTAAATTTATTTGTGAAAAATCCATTCACAAATTACAATAATATACATTTAAAATATAAAATTTTGTATCTATAATCTTTAGAAATATCTGGAAAAAAATTATATATGCAGTCACAATTTAATCTTTCCTCATAGGTAACAAGATACTATATCTAATTTAAACATAAATTAGGTAATTAGATGTCAACAAAATTATACCATATAGAAAAAATATTAATTACACAAATATTGTTATAAGTTATGACTTATGATACACATATGTAAAGATATCTCATTTTTTAATTTATATTTATATAAGGTTTTCAATATATCGTCCAAATTTATTGCAGTTCCTAAACTAATGTGTTATATATATCATGGTTTTGTATAGATAATGAATACTCAGTCACAACATTTATCTATATTAGTTTAAATGGAATAAAAATTATATTTAGTGTTGAACTAAATTTTATAATTAAAAAAAAAAAATTGAGTCCATCATTTTAGCACAAGACCTGATATATTAATCATGAGATTTGTTCGTATTGTAAAAACAATCTTCGTAACATAAATCTTTTATAAATTCTCTCACCATGCACAAGGCACATGTCTTTATCTAGTTTTAACTAATAAAATATGTATTGAATTGTAAAACGACATTTATTTTAAAACGAAACATTTTCTCTACAATGAAAAATATATCAAAACGCCGGAAGTATGTTCTAAAATATAATTACTGGTATTTGCAAATAACACCACAAGCTTCAATATTTGGAAATAGAACGAATTACAATCACCAGAAATTTATGAGTTTATTTTACGCTTTAATGGCAATTTGTGTTACTAAGATAGTTTTTCTTAGTCAAATTCATTTCCTAGTTAAAACTATTAAAACAAAACCACAAAATTGGACCTAACTTGATTCTAAGTAAATTATTAAAGAAAACTATATTTTGTATAATTTTATCTAACACATTAAAATTAATAACTAATCATCCTTAAATAAAGGTTAATTATGGTAAGACTTAACTAACAAATTTTCAATTTCTAAAAATGGATCCAATATAATTTTGTTAGGCCTACCATGATTTTTGCCTAATATTTTCTAATTTATTACAAATATCAAAATACAGAACACTTTTAATAATATTATGTGCGTTTAACTATGGATCATGATATATTTTTATATGATTTTTATGTAAAAAAATTAATATATTTTATATTTTATTGGTATATCACATATATTTGATAGTATAAAAAAATAGATTTGTCACTTTTGATTCTAACAAATATTCACATACAAGATCCACATAATATATTAGTATTACGGGTGGGTCTATACATTGATTTACAGTAAATATTTAAAATATATTTCTTTACTTTTTCCATTTCACTTTAAAAATATAAAAAGATAAAGAAATTGGAGATACAACATACAAGATTAAAATACAATTAATAATTATTTAAATATCCAATGCAGACATTAAAATAAAATTTTAAATTTAAAAATAGCAATTTAAAGTAAATTAGATTACATATTTGTCATCTATCGGTTCAATTAGTAGCTTCAGGGTTTAGGGTTTAGCGATTTTTTTGGTGTTAAGGTTTTTTAAATAATGTATATTTCTTACAATTTAAAACTCAAACTGAATTACATATCGGGTCAATAGGTTTACCGTTTCAATTGCCAATCTGAGTCGGGTTTAAAAACGCTGATTTAAATGCAAAATATTTTAAATAGACAAAGTTCTTACAAATTAACAAAACATTTATAACAATGTTAATGAATCTTCTCCTCATAAAATATTATGTGCTTTGAAAGCGCGGATCAAAATCTAGTTATAAACTTTTTACTCCTCATACTCTTTTTCTAACTAAACTAGGTGTTTTCCTGCACTATGTTGAGGATAATTTTATTAATTTAAATTATACTTTAAAATGAAATTTGGTTAATAATTTAAATTTTTTTATTTGATATCAATATTTTAATATAAATTTTTATTTAGTAAAACATAAAATTAATATTAAATAAATAATTTAATTTATTTAAATTATAATTAAGAATATATATGTATATATTTAAAATTATAATATTAAACAAATTTTTTTTATTTATTTGGGTTAAGATATATTAAATTAATTTAATTAAGAAAGTGATAAAATTGTAAAGTTATTGAAAGATAAAAGATAAAATTAAACAAAATTTCTAAAATTCATTAATATAAAACAAATGGTATAAATAAAAAATATTTTTTAAAACAGATTGTATAGAGTTTTGAATTTTTTTTTAGTAATAAACATTGTAAAGTTAAAAAAATAGACAAAATAATATTTCAAAATTTGTAAACTTTATCATATTATTTAATGTTATTTAAATATATTTATTTTAATGATGATATATCAGTTATTACCATATTTTTTTAAAAATAATATTTAATTATATATACGTTATTACCATATTTTAATTTTTTTACCAAAAATAAAAATAAACATTAAATGTGAATGTGAATGTACATGTCAGATTTTGCCTTAAGCCATGTCATCTTTATCATCATTTTTTGTAAAATTGAATGTAGTGATGACACTTGTTAAAATCACTTCACAAATAATGTCTAGGGGATTTATTTTTACTAAAACACTAACTAAATAAACCTAACACCTAGTACACACTACGCTACCTAAAACAAAGTGGACCTCATATAACTTTCTTCTTCGTCTTCTTCCTTCCAAGTTTAATATTTTCTTTCGAACTCAAATTTGCTTCTTTAAAACTTTGTTCACGAAATCTTGTAACTAATCTTTGTTTCTATTACTCCCTCCGTTTCGTTTTACTTGTCGTTCTAGGTTTTTACACGCAGATTAAGAAACCATTTAATTTTACATATTTTCTAGATAAAAACACAATTACCTATACACTTAACCACATTTCAACCAATAGAAAAATAGAATAACAAATAAAACTAATAAATTTTGCATTGAAATTATAAAACGACACTTATTTTGAAACAAAAAAATTTCTCTACAACGACAACTAAATCGAAACGGAGGTAGTATTTGATTCATATTTTGAGATATGTGAAGCTGCATCTTTCATGGCGATGTAATGACGATGTATACGACAGAGGTATTAACGGCGAAGATCATTTTAGAATTCAACCATGGTGTCTTTGTCTTCTCGTGTCAATATGCTATGTTCTAGCTCCGAAACCGCTAGTGAGCCTCAAGCAAGCTCGATCTCCAAGCCGCCGTGTTCATCTTCTTCGTGGTGTCACACGATAAATCTGGTCTCACTCGACTCAATTCTTCGCTATGTATTCCATTTCCTTCTTCCTTGTCGTAATCCAACATTGCCGTGATCTTCGTTCCTTTGACGCTCTCTTCAACCATTAGGAAAAGCTCGAGAGCAACAATGGCTAACTTTGGCCTTTTTGCACGTCCAGTCCCTTAACTTTTATATCATTCGATTTCAACCCCAATACTCTTCATATGTGAAGATTACTCCTAATACTTGAATCACTTACTTTTCACACGCATCCCAAATGAATCACTCGTGTTTATGCTCGGAGATTTTAGTTGATATTGGACAATATTGACCGTTCAAATATCCAAACTTGCAAATGAATGATAAAACTTATTTTGTGTACAAAAGAATCAGTGTACATATGAGCTTTTGTGAAAGATTGTATATGTGGACAGTGAAACATATGTGTACACGTTGACGATATAAACCATTGAATCGTTTTACATGCCAATCATTATACAATAAACTGGTGTATATGTGAACCGTTGTACATGTTAATAGTAAATGTTTTTGTAGGAAAATATGATATCAATGTTTATAATGGACTGTTTTAGCTATACATTTGATAAATAAAATAACATAATTAATTACCCAAATAAATATATGTTTAAAATTTACCCAATGGAAAAATTGATGTTATGGTTTGAGCATTTTAAATTAATAAGTAGAGGTGAAAACGTTTTTATAGGAAGATTTGATTTTAGTGGTTTGGCGGAAAGCGTGCATTTCGATTTTAACGGGTAAAGCTGATTTCATTGCACTTTACTTTATTAATTTACGATGTACACATGTGAATATGTACACATGTAATCTTGGTACACATGAAAACTCTTACACATGTACTTATGTATGCAGATTCACATGTATGACTAATTGTAATTCTTGATTATAATGTCTATCTAATTATTTTTTGAATGAATTTATCTGTTACAATTTTTAATGGTAAGGCTATTTTTTTGAATCGGGTTTTCTTTTCACAATATATAAAATCATGTCATATACAATGTACACATGTGAATATGTTTACCTTGAAAAATATATAAAACCATATCATATTATTTACAAATAAAAAAAATCTATGTCTACATTTTGTAGCTACAAACATTTTGCTAAAATGATGTACATATGGATTTTTTGGATCATGGTGATATCTTATGATTTCATTGATTCTTAATATATATTTTAGTTCATTTCAGTCTTTTTGGTTTTAAATTGCATTTTTATAAATACTTGTAATTTTTAGTGTCTGAAGTGCACAATATTAAAATTTAGTCCAAATTTATAGGAGAAATTTGTATGTTTAAAGAGTTTGGTGCCAAATAAAGAAAAATAAAAAGGTACATGTACCTAAGATGCAAAAATGTAAAAGTTGGACAAAACTCCCTAGATCTATGAAATTAGAATGGATCTTCTTTGATAACTCCTTGAAATGATGACGACGGTGACAACAGCGATAAAGATAAACAGAGGACGACGAGAAGTGAGGTTTTTAGACGAGGCTTGGCGGTGGTGGATCGAGCTCAGCACATCTTGATGGATATTTACTCGATGAGCAACATAGATAAAACGTCGTTGCTTTCGTTGCCGTTGTTTCCTTCGGCGTTGTTGGTTTCATCACAAAGTTGAGTCATTATTGCTTTGGTTACAAAATAATAGTGGAAGAGATGTGATAAATGATCGATCCTACTAGTTTTATTTAGTTATGTTTTAGTTAGGAAAGAAGAGAATAGGTTAAGGAAAAGTGTCGTAGTGGAATTAACTGCCTGTCAGTACAAAAACCTTGAATCTGCCTATTAGTGTAAATGGCTTTTTGAAATAATCCCAAGTTAACTTTTTAATAAAAGGGAAATTGCATACGCTTAAAAAATTATATTTTAATGCTATTTTCCCTACTACTATAACTAGAGTATTTTACAATATAGGGCAGTTTCCAAGTTTTTATTACACTCTAGGCAGTTATCACTACTGAGGTAGTTTTTTTGACTAGCAACCAAATCATCGTCAACTAAAGTCTTTTTCTCTAACTGAAGTGGTCCTACAATTTTTTAAAGTTTATTATTATTTTTTTGGAGTAAAAAAACAAAAGTTTGAAATAAAAAAGCTTCAAAATCTACTTCTTCACATCTCACTCATCAACCTCTCGATCCCATATCATCTATGCTGCAGCTCCTCTTCGCTGTGTTTCATGGTCCTCCTCCGTGACTGCCGGTGAACTTCATTCGAGCTCGATCGCGAAACCGTCACAGTTTGTCTTCCCCTTCGCCGTGAAATCAACCCAAATGGACTCTTCCTCCATGTCATTCTCTTCAATACATATTCTTTGTACTCTGACAGTAGCTCGTGGTGGTTGTGATGCTCGAAATCCGCCCGCCGCGGTGGCTTTGTTTCAGATGCAAAATGAAGCTCGAACAACAATGGTCAAATCTCACCAAAAAATCACTCTTTTTGAAATTTGGAGTTAAAAAGTAATTTATAAATGATAAAGCTACAATCTTGAAGTGTAACCTACAATTAATATATAAAAGAATGCAAGATTATTAAAAAAAAAATCAATGGCGGCCGCAACAATTATTGCAGAAAACTCTAAAATTTGGGGTAGACGAAGACATATTTATTAAAATACGACTTATTTAAAAACTGAAAAAAAAACAAAAAAAAGGGAAGGGGAGTGTACACTTTCATGAAGCGTGCACGTGGGTAATAATGTTTATGTACACTATTATATTATGGTATTGTGCAGCTAGTAGTGATGGAAGCATCCTCCATCTTGAACAGAAAAGAACAAGCTTTCTACATGGAAGCATGCTCCCATATTAAAACAGATCAATGGGATAGGATTTGCGGAAAATATTTCATAGCCACACACATGGTAAAGTATTGAAAGGTAGGTTTAAAAAGTTTCCATTATATTTGCATATCACTGAACTTGTGCATATGTATTAGTAATTTTTTAAACACATCTGAATGTGTTTTCGTGCTTAACATATATACTTTCAAAAGAAATTACATTTGTACATATGTTTTTGATTATCAACAAGGGCTAACGTGTACAATATGCATTTTAAAATTTATCAGATATTTACATGTACACATATATTTGAGATATATGTTAGATGTTCAACATGAAGTAAAGGTGTGTACATCCGTTAGTGTACATGTGTACGTTAAAGGTTGGTAGCGTACATGTGTCCAACAAAATATGGTAGTGTACATGTGTACAACACTGAAAAATTAGGTAAAGTCCATTCGAAACATAACGTAAAAGAACAATCTTTTTACATGGAAGCATGCTCCCATATTGAAACAAATCAATGGGATAAGATTTGCGAAAAATATTTCACATGGACACATGGTTAAGTATTGAAAGCTAGGTTTGGAAAGTTTCCATTATATTTACGTATCACTGAAGTTGTGCACATGTATTAGTAATTTTTTTAAACACATCTAAAGGTGTTTGCGTATTTAACACATGGGTATGACAATACGATAATGTACATATGTAAAACAAGGAGGTGTACATGTGTACGACAAATATGATAGTGTACATATGTAAAACAATCAGAAATTAATCAAACTAAAACCTACCATGAAGCTAGGATGAAAACACACACTAATTAAAAACTCTAAACAAGGTGTGAAAGATGATATGTTGGTTTAGTTAGATTTCAAAATGCCCCGACCTTGCGTGTACGTGGGAAGAAAGAAAAATTCACATGTACATTGTATTAACATTATCATGAGTTCATGAAGTCGCATAAGCTTAGTTATTTATATAGAAAACCTACAAAAAAAACAAAAATGTGTACACAATCACTTTGTTGTATAATACAAAATTATGTGTTAAACACGCAAATACCTTCAGATGTCACAATCAATTTGATGCATAATACAAATTTTGAAGTTTGGAAATGAAATTAAGGAGCAATGTGCATGTTTAAAGAAAATTAAGGTTAAAATTGAAATGAAACAAAAGTTGAAGGATTCAATGTGTAAGAACACTAAAGTTAGTCATTGTTGCTTTTGAGATTTTCGTGCGAGTTAGAAGACAGCTAAAGAGGAACGAAAGTTACGGCAATGATGAATCAAGACGAGAAAATAGGAGCTGAGACACAACACGGAGGATTAAGCCACAATAAATATGTGATGGACCAGATTTAATCGTCGTGAGACACCACGACAATCCGAAAAGATGAAATCAAATGTGAGATTGAGGTGAAAAAAAAGAACAAAAAAAAAGAAGAAGATGATAAATTTGTTTTATGAGATGCGGAGTGAATCTTGAACGTTAAAAGGAAAAGTACAAAAATAAATCCAGTGGCTGAAAATAGAGACAAATATAAGTCTTGTAAAAAATATAAGAGATAATCTGGACCGTTGAGATGACATATAGATGTGTGGTGGGGAGCGGTTCCCGCTTAATAAAATTTGGGAGTTAGTTAGCCATTTAGTTGAAAAATAACTAGTTATGTTAGAGAAAAAGGAAGCTGTTAGAATAAACTGCATTGGTAGCACAAACTGCCTTATACTGTAAATAAAAACATGATACTGCCTCTCAATGTAATTGTTTCCTATAACTATACACTGTTTATCTTTTCTATAACAATGCATTTTTTCCCTCTGATGCAACCGGAAAACCTATAAACAAAATTAAATTAAATTAATAATATTTTCCTCTCACAAATAAATTGTTGTGCTTAGAGATACACATAGTTTCTCAAAATAACTCCATTTGGTAACTATGTAGAAAATGGATTGTCTCTTTCTCATATTGAATCCACCGTGTCACCATTGATATTATTTCCGTGATAGCTTTCCCAAGAAGAAGCCCGTCTGCAACAACTCTCTTGGTTACTGATGGGAAATTTCGCCAAATATGAAACCTATTGAATCGTCGACAACGTTAAAAGGTGCATCAACAGGCATGTGGCAACAGACAAGACTCGTGCAGCGAGAGACGTATGAATTATGGGCACCAATGGATAAAGTTGATAAAGACACCTCCCTATCCTCCTCCACCTTGCCACTCATAATCTCCTCACCTCTTTAAATTTTTGCAAATATTGTTTTGTTCTATTCTTGTTTACGAATGTAGAATAGAATGTAATTTTACAGTGAATAAGAATATATTATGTTTTGAAATTGTATCATTGATATGAATATTAGTTTATGCGTTAACCATACCAACAAAAGTGATTTACAAACTCAATTTTATCATTTCGACTACACCCACACAAATAATTTTAATTCACAAGTCTATTATATTTTCTAGTTTATATAGTATAGTATAATACTACATAATATTATATACTATTTTCAGATTTTAAATTTATTTAAAATATTAGAAATACAAATTATAGTTTATATTTGGGTTTAGTTTTAGCGACTGAAAATTATGGTTTAGTATTTATGGGGTAGTAATTAGTATTAGGGGATGTGGATGGGGTTATAATCATATATTGTTTCGGCTATACAGAATAGAACATTCAGTACATATGTATGTGGTCAATAAACGTGTGACGTGGGTGGTCCTCATTCATTCATGTCTATTTATATAGTATAATTAATATTATAAAATATTATATATTATTTTCAGATTTTAAATTTGTCTATAAATATATTTATAGTTTATATTTGAGTTTGAATTTAGTGACTGAGATTTAGAGTTTAGCAGTTATGAGTTTGGTTGGGTTAATGTTTAGTATTAGGGATTATGGGTGGAGTTATAATCGTATATTACTTCGGTCATATGAAATAGAACACTTAGTGCATATGTATGTGATCAATAAATGTGTGACATGGATGGCTCCTCGTTCTTTCCTGTGAAATAGTTTTTAGGCACAATTGACCATATATTACATAAGTTATGTGGACACATAAAACACATATTTACTAGGCAATGGCAAAGAAAAAGGGTATAACCAGATGAACTAAGGTGTAAATGTTAGTTTTGTCATTCTGTCAAAATCAATGTCATCTGCTTAATTTTACTCTAAAATTGGCTACTCAGTAAATAAGCCCTTAATAAAAACAGGTATGGATAGCTTTTTGTTGGGTTTTCTGCCAAAAAAAATCAATGTGATTTTTTTTTCAATTTAATCTACGAAATCTAAAATTCACAAATCAATCCATAAAAAGCCACTCAACCCACAATATAAGACGTCGTGTATCGATGACATGGCAAATGTTAACTATTTAACAGAAACTAAAACTACTACTTATGGTTTTAAAGAGTCATTAACACCTAGAGTTAGTTTTTAAGATTTTATTACATTCTATAGCAGTTTATGATACTGAGATAGTTTTTGATGGCTAATTACATCACTACCCTCAACTATTAAAGAAACTTAGTCGCTGGTTTATTTTTTCTTCAATTTTTTTGTGTTTTCATTTTAAAAATTTAAGTGAAGCAGATCTACTCTTTTTAAATTGTAACCATTAAATTTATTTTGACTTTTAAATTTTTTTATTATCTAATTTCATGGGACCTAACTTATATTATATGGAGGTGATGGAGCATCTGTAGAAAACGTGACAGACCTCAAACCGTGAACTCCATTCCGCCATGGTCATCAAGCTTGACCGGAGTTCTGGCTGCCGGAATCGCCATGGCTTCGATTGTGGATTGAAGAGAAAACGTGACGAAGCAGCCAAAGGTCGAACTATGAGCTACTTTCTGATTAAATTCTACATCAATCCGCTTCAAGGTCAAGTCATCTCCTCCTCCTCGCCGTCGTCATTATTAGGACCGGAGTTGTGGTCGCGGGAATCACCGTGGCTTCAATCGCATATCAAAACAAAGCTTAAATCAAAGCAAAAATGGACAATTTTTAATTATTTTCACCTCTGGTCCTCCTACTTTTGCTTATTCTCCAACTTATCTCAAACTTCTAGTATGTTCAAGTTTCTTTACGAATCTGCCACAAGAGTTTTAAATGTGAAATCTAGACCAAGCAAATAATATGTTTTTGCATCATTGGTCCTTTTCGTGTTAGTGTATTTTGTTAATGCCCCAAATGCTTCTAATTTGCAAATAAATCCTTTTGATTTGGGTCCAAATTTCTAAATATGCACTTTAACCTCTGTTATATGCAAATGAGCACACAAATGCAAGATATATCTAAATGCATCTTCAAAATGATCAAAATGGACTAAATGTGATGCTAAATATCATTAAAATCATGACATATCAATGTGGTAAAAGTCATTTCTTGTGTACATTGTTATAATGATATTTGTATGTAATCATATATACATGATATTATGTACAAAAAACTTATCTATCCACATGTACAACGATTTAAATGTGCACCAGTCAGCTTAGACAAATGATTCACATATACACATTGTAAATCTTTTTACCAAAACCATAAATTATTATTTTTGGCCAAAACAATAAATTTTAATTTGTAACTTAACCAAAAATCCAATTTTGTGCATAAAATAAAAATGCATATTTTAGCTAAAGTTGCAAGATACTCCCTCTGTTTTAGAAAGAAGAATTATCTACACTATTTGCACATATTAAGAATACAATGAATATTTACATAAATATCTTTATAGAACAAGAAAAAGGTTCAAAAATTTTACATTCTAAAAAAATAGTTCCCCATCAAAGATTGTGTCTCAATTATTTAATTTATAGAAAAAAATATTTGAGCTTCCTACGTTTGGGATAAGGAACGAAACTGAGTTTTATAAATATGTCATATGGGTATCTCATTATCAACTGTCCATGTTGTAGTTTTATCATGTAATGAATCAGCATGTATATTGACAGTCAAAAAAAAAGTAAGTCATTTGTAAAAATAACACAAACACACTATTAAAGTTTTACAAAATGCACAAAATAAACAAAATTGTAATTTTATTGGTGTATACGTACTATACTTGTACACAAAGTGCTTGCTATCCACATATACAATGATTCACATTTACATCAATTAACTTCTACAGTAATACATAGACACCAAATAATATTTTAGATACATTTGAAAGAATTCATATGTACACTTAATAAAGTTGTTAGATACGTTTACAAATTGTAAAATATGTACAGTAAAAATTGTTATGGTGTACACATCATTTTCACTGTCCACATGTACAATGTTTCACAAAAAAAAAATGAACATTGAATTGTACATTACAGAAATAATTATATTCAGTGATTTGAATGATTTAAAAAAATTATCTTAGTTAACTTAAATCATTTTAGACACTTTATTCGCTTGATCTTGATATCTTATCTAAGTAGATTTTACCATCTTTAGTTAATTGAAGTCATTTTAGGTTATATATAGTGTTATATATTGAAATTGTATGTTTATTTGGACATGCCAAAAGATAAAGTGCATATATGTAAGGTTAAAGTCAAATAAAAAGGAAAACATGTATATTCAAGAGTTTGGGGTCAAATTGAAAACAAAGTTAAACATGAGGGGTTTAAAGTGGAAATAAAACAAGTTGTTGTGGTAACAATCGGGATCACGATTGATCTCGATCTCTGTCTCTTCAAGCTTGCAACCATGGATCTCTGTCTCTTCGAGCTTGGTATTCACAAAAGAGATGATCTTGTCATCATCTTGTACGCTAATGCAGTTTACGTCTCCATCGTCGTCCTCAAGATTTCCGTTATATATGTTGTCTTCATCTATGTCATTTATTCTGATTTTGTTTACATCACCGTCATCCTTTATGGTTACGTCATCGTCTTTTCGTCGTCACTGTTGTCGTCTCTGCCACCATTATCATTGTTGTCGTCTTTGCCGCCATTATCACTGTTGTCATCTTTGTCGCTGTCGTCATCATTGTCGTCGCCGTCGTCATGGTTATCTCCGTTACCATCGTCTAGACTTCATTGTTTACATCATCATTATCTACTTCTACGTCGTTTTCTTCTATGTCGTTAATGATTTTTTTTTCTAATAGACAAGGAAACACGCACTTAATGTTTTGTAAGAGATAAAATTTGGATCATTGTTGTTGAAGGTAGATCAATAGATCCAACAGATAAGATTATAGAAATATATGAACCATTCAGGTATTTGAGGGTTTCAATCAAGTTCCGGGCTCGGGTATTTCGGTTTGGTTCTGGTTTGGTTCTTCGGTACCAGTATTTTTGCCCAGACCTAATATCATCACTAAGAATAACACTTTTCATCATATAACGACTAAGAGTAACATTTTTCGTCATATCACCAATGCGAGGGCGTCTGAAACCATTATTATTCATATATCAGAGATTGCATTGTTTCGAACATATTACCATTTCGAACATACCAAAATTAAATGATTTAAAAATTAGAAAAATGTTACTCTTAACGGTGATATGACGAAAAAGTGCTTCTTTCACAGATCAAATGTTCGAAATTATTTTTTTGAAAATTTTTTAGAACTTTTATATGTTTTCTTTAAAAAAATTTTAAAAAATCTTTTTATTTGCGAAAACATTTAAAAATAAAAGATTTTTTTTTAGTTTTAAGCTTTTTTTAAAAAAAAAATTGTTTTTAAAAAAAATCTGTAGTTTTTCTAATCTTTAATTATGTTTCCTATATTATTTCTTCATGAAATGATTATATTAATTAACTACATAAAAATATTTAAAAAAATTAACACGTCACCTTATTTATAGGTCAACAAGTCACATTTTATAGGTTGAAGGTTTTTTATGACAAAAAAACCAATTTGAAATTTCAATTAGCTAGTAAAATAACTTCAACGTTTAAAGTGTTAGTGGATGTCACCTTGAAGGTTTTTTATGAGATTTTTTTCCCGAAAAAAGAAGTAGAAACCAATAGTTAAGCTGATGATTTACTAATCAGACTGATTTTCTCAAGCTTCCATGTTCGAGGAAGAAGAAACCAAATTTTTAGGCTCGAATTGTTATGAATAATTTCGTTTGATATACACAGTTAAAATAAATGGCCAAATTGGTTGTGTACCTTGTTAATTTTCTATGACGTGATTGGTTCGACTCTTCTCAACTGCAAACTATTTGTTTAAAAATTATTTAGCAAAAAGACGTTGATTTAGCTTATGTTAGATAGTTAACATTTTACATGACATTGATACACAAACATTTTATATTGCGGGCTGACTAGCACTTTGTGGATTGACTTGTGGGTTTTGAATTTCGCAGATTAAATTGCAAAAAAAAGACCACATTGAAAGGTTTTTTGCATAAACCATTTTTTGTTTACACAAATAAAAAGCTTTCCACAGCTGGGTTTACAAAGTTAACAAAGTTTCTTCTCCATTTAAATAGTTTTTTTCATCAGCAAAAATATACTCAATTAGGACTTTGTTAACCAAATAGGGAACCCCGATACTACAAACACATGGAAAGGCCATTGACATCGAGCTTTGCACGCCAAGTTGTCCATCCTTGTGTTTTGAGTATGAGGTACATAAGTGATCGAACTGTATTTCCTCAAGACATGATGCATACGCAAACCCTTTTTCCGTTTCTAAAACCATCTTCACCAACTGAGAACAATATGTTGCGAACGTTACATAAAATTGTATGAGATTCTTTATACTCTCGATTGCCCGAATAAACGCTTCAAACTCCGTGTGTAGAGGGGATAAAGTACATCAAAACCTTCCAATGTGCTACACCAACCATTTCCAGAGTGTGGATCCCCATCCTTCCAAGATCCATCTGTGAAGCACCATAATGTTTGGCTTTACTCCTCTCTAGTTTGAGTAGCTTGTGTGTGAGATCCATTTTGACCTCTTTTATTTGAGCTTTCTTCCACATTGTTGATTCAGTCTCAGCCAGGCATAGAGTATCTCGTGGATCTCTATCGATTCTATTAAAAATCTTATCAATACGACCTTTCCAAATGTAACACAAAATCCAAGCAAATTACATTCGTTTATGTACGATACAATCCTCCAGAATATATAATTCAGATTCACGAAAACTGACTTTACCATGATTTTTTTTTGGGTTTGCAGGAACTCTTGATAATGTCCAAATCTATACAGTCGGAGCAATCAAAGAAAACATGAGTTATTGATTTCTCATATGCTCCACATCTTTGGGAATGTAAGTCGCACTTTATTCCTCATGATGCTAGATTTTTCCTCACTGGTAAACAACTCGAGAGAATCTGCCATAAAATGTTTCATTTTTGGGGAACATTTTATGCTCCAAGAGTATGCTTGAAGAGCCTTAGTATATGGACCAATAACTTGTGAGTGTGTTGCTCCGTTAGGGTAAAGTTGTTCCAATTCATATCCAAATTTCACCGTGTATCTTCTGGATTGTGTAAAATACCATTCATCTTTGTCCAGCATCTGAAATTGGGATAATGGGATGCTCTCTATAATTGTTGCTTCTTCGAGATCAACCAAGGATCTTATTTCCTGGATATTCCACTTACAAGTGGTAGGTTGATGATCTTGTCTACCGTAAGTGCATGGTCAAAACGAGGAGATTTACTATTTGTTGGTCTTGGGTGATTGGATGGGATCAAAGGATCACTCCATACTGATTTAGATGATCATTATCCCACCTTTTTGATTAGTCAGTTATAACCAGAGATCTAGCTGAGACAATACTACACTAGCCGTATGATGTCGAGTACAATCGTATTGGTTCCAACAGACTTGTATTCTTAAAATGCCTTCATTTAAAGACTCTGACGATGATTTTGGCTTTTCAATTAATGTTTAGAATGGTTTCCCTAACATTGGGTATTAATATCCACAATATTCCTAAATACTATGCCCCCCTCATCTTTTGGTTGACATAATTTATCCCAAACAATCTAGTGCATGCCCTTACCATTTCCTCCATAATTCCATTAGAATTGTGATATGATGCTTGTTAACTTGGAAGTGATAGTTTTTGATAGTCTAAAACAAGACATGACATAATTTGGCATTGCCATTGCCACTGATTTATAAACACTTCCTTCCTACCTTTCATAAGATATTTAACTTTCTAGTCATTTACTCTACCATACATCCTCTCTTGTAAAAAGCCAAAATTTTGAGTTTTCCAGCATCCTAGACACTTTGGTATCCCTAAATATGATCATATGCCTCATATTATTTGGATTTGTATATCTTGCATTTCTCTTTGTGTTGTGTCCTCAATTTTATAGCCAAATTGTAATGAGGACTTTTCAAAATTAATTTGTTGACCAGAAACAATTCCATAGTCACTTGAATTCTAGAATTGTTTGACATTCCTTATTTTGTGCTTTACAGAGAAAAAAAATTATCAAATAGGAGGTGTGAAATCGCTAGACTCGCTCTTGCTATCTTTAAACCTGTCAAACATTTCTTGTGTTCATCTTTCTTTATGTTTGTTATTACAGCTTTCTTAATGTTTGCTATTACAGCTTTCGTACACATAATAAATAGACAAAGATATAGTGAATCACTTTGTCATAGACATCTATGTGGAATTATGACTATTTAGAAAAAAACTTATATTGTATTGTTGTGATACATTCTATTATGAATTAAATCCATTGTGGGTTGAAACCCATTTTTGTGAGTGTATAAACGAAATCTTGTTCCACTATACCATATGCTTAGTTCAATTATCGCCATAAATTTATTTTAACAAGACTTGTTTGTCCGCAGACCGTGAAACATTGGAAGGCATAACCATAGCCACTGGCATAAAACCATCAGATTTTTAATTAACAAATTTTTATTAATTAGGACTAAACTATACACAAGTTACCAAATTAATTGATTCAACCAAGTTGAATATGAAAATACTGCTTAAAATCAAATATTATAATAGAATAATATTTTCTGAAACATTAATAACTTTTAAAAATTGTTTGTATTTTAATAAAAGTTATAATTCAATAATTTTAACATAATGACGAAAAAAATCCATATTTTAAAAATGTGGATCAAAATTTAGTTAATTAATTAATTTCAAATCCAAAACGTATCTTCAGTTTCAAAATGATTTATGTAAAATTTAGAGTAAATATGTTAACATTTATGAAAGTTGAAGTTTGGTTGAAGAGTTGTAAAAATCGTATTATATATGAAATCCAAAAAAGAAAGAGGGTAAAGAGCAAAAGTGAAACCCCAGTGAGGAGGAGAACAAGCGGCGCGTAAACCCTCCCCTATTTTCAACCCTTTCAATGTATCTTTTTCCACTCGCTGGCGAGAAAACGAGAACTTGAGATCTCAGAGCTTCTGCTGCTGAAGAACACGTCGCAAGTTTAAATCAGTTTTGAGTTTTCTCTTGAAAGTCTGTAGCTTTTTGCTCTATTTGTCTTGTATAAGAAGTTTCATGTGGATTCAGCTAAGGCATCAGATTACTGCGAGTTCTTCCATTTGTGAGTATAAATTGAATTGGCACATTTTGCTTGATAGGTTCTGATGTTGATTTGATTGTATAGGTCTGTGAGATAAGCTAATGGCTCCTGCGAAAAGCCCTTTTAAAAAGGGTCAACCTTCGCTTAAGCATAGTTGCAACTTCGCTGAGGCTAAGAGGAAGGTGTCAAAGGTCAGTGGTGACCATGAACATGTTGTTGACTTTCCATATGCTTCCCACATGAAACGAGGAGAGACTAAGTTGAGTCAAATGTTGAGCAGAGATGCACTGATATCTGCAGTTGACTTGATCTGGGACCGCTCCGATTCTGTTTCTACCAATTTGATCAGCTCTCCAAATGATTCAAAGAGGGACCAAGTCACTAGGATCAAAGTCTTGGCAGATAGTACACAGTTGGCACAGACAAGGGTTCAGTTGGTGAGAGTTTCCGAGAAGATGTGCTATAACCAAAACTATTGGCAATCTTTCTTTAGTGGAGCCAAAATGAATGGTGAGACAGAAATATTGTATAGGCTTCAAAAGGGAGATGCTGAGAACATTGTCAATAGTTGTGCGGATGGCCACTCAACTCCAATTGAATCTACGGATGCAACCTCTCTTTTTATGCTTTACAAGGATAGGTGTGCCAATAATAAAGGAGGAGTCAACATAATAAGTTCTAAATGTAGTACCACGGATTGCCCTTCTAAGATTTCTTCTTCTTCTTCAGGGAACAATCCACACAAACACAACTTATCTATGGTTGGAAAAGACCAAGAAACTGAAGTTTATTCGTCCTCTACAGAGACGCCTACTTACGCCTTTGCTAAACATCGGCATGCTTTTGCTGGTGCGTTGGCTGGCGTCAGCGTCAGTCTTTGTCTTCATCCACTTGATACAGTCAAGACAATGATTCAGTCATGCCGCGTACAGGACAAGTCTCTATGCTATACTGGGAGATCAATCATATCTGAAAGAGGTATAGCCATTTACTTGAGATGAGTTATCACTGTCTCTTGTTGCTTAACATGATTATATCCCTATGTGCGTTTCAGGTGTTTCTGGACTTTATCGGGGGATTGCTAGCAACATTGCCTCATCAGCTCCTATCTCTGCCCTTTATACATTCACTTATGAGTCAGTTAAAGGAGCTCTTCTCCCTGTTTTTCCTAAGGTCTCTTTTACACATCTTACTCTCATTTCTTCCCTGCCATGTTGACTAGTTCATATTTCTAACTCCTTGAAATTTCAGGAATATTGCTCCCTTGCCCACTGTGTAGCCGGGGGTTCCGCAAGCGTTGCTACTTCTTTTATCTTCACGCCAAGTGAGCGTATCAAACAGCAGATGCAAGTCAGTTCACATTATCGTAATTGCTGGTAAAATTTGCAAGCTTTTACTCTAACTTTTGTTTACTTCGTACCTACCTTCTGTTCCAAAACATGGTTTCTTGATAGTTTCATGGCATGTTAATATAGGACCGCATTAGTTGGAATCATCCACAAAGGTGGTCTACTTTCTTTATATGCTGGATGGAGTGCAGTGCTGTGTAGAAATATCCCGCACTCGATCATTAAGGTTCTCTTTTTGCTCACACTGTAATAAATGTGTTCCTTTGCTCTAACTAGTAGCAGTCCTTTGAACAGTCCTTCCTGCTTCATTCTCTTCATCTTTCCTTATCTTATAATACACTGGTCTATTTTTCTACACTCTTCTGCTATTATACCTACCTGCTTGAATACAGTTCTGATGCCAAAGTTATTGGAAATGCAGTTCTATGTTTATGAAAACATGAAGCGAATGGTATTACCATCCCTTGGTCCTTGTGGTCGAGCGGCTCAACCCACAACGTTGCAAACGGTTTGTAGTTTCTCTGCTTCGATCCACATTACCCTGTACTAAGATTCTCTATATTTGCTTATCTTGAGATGAATGGGGGTGATTTTCTCCTAACAGCTTCTTTGTGGCGGACTAGCGGGATCTGCTGCTGCCTTTTTCACAACCCCATTTGATGTAGTGAAAACAAGATTACAAACTCAGGTTTCTTTCTCTGTCCAAACTTTCAAGGAACCACATTAATAGTTGTCGCCAACATATAGCTTATCCTATGACTGCAGATTCCTGGATCTAAGACCCAACAACCTAGTGTGTATCAAGCTCTTCAATCAATAGGGAAACAAGAAGGTCCACGAGGGCTATACAGGTCTGCTCATTTTTCACTAATCTTATCTCCCTTGCCCTGGTGCTTCATCAGTCTTACCAGCATTATCTTCCCTTATTGTATTTTGCAGAGGTTTGATCCCCAGACTGGTGATGTACATGTCCCAAGGAGCTATATTCTTTGCTTCATATGAATTTTACAAGAGTATACTTTCTCTAGAAGATCTGTCAGCTCGCTGGCACAAAACAAAAGATGGAGAGAACCCTAACCCATTATAGGACAGTATAGTCTGAGACTGCAACACGTGTAATACTTTGATCATACCATTTTTGGGCTGTGTAATTATTGATTTGATGAGATTGATTTGTGCAAAGTACTTTTTGACGGAGAGAGGAGGAAGAAGATCTCATTATTCACTACAAGTTACAAAATTTTTCTGAAAGATCTACCAACTCTAAGCTTATAAGAACTCTAACCAAATTGGGCGACTCCCATTTGCTACCTTATAGTATGAACAATGTAGCTTTTTCTTTTGCATAGATCCTACTAGGAAGAATGAATAAATGACACAACAAATAACGTGACACATTTCTCAGACTGTAGACCAGAGAACATCCCATCTCTAAGCTTTAGCTTGTCTGGGGAAGCACTTTGACGGAAGCTGAGACCAACTTTCTCTCCTCTTCGTACTGCCAATCCGGGACACGAGGAAGAACTCAAATGTATCTGCAATGATGACAGCATCACAGATTACACTCGGGAGATTGGTGAGAAAGGAGGGTTTGGCATGTAAGATTGAAGAGCGATCACAGCTTCTTTAACAGGATTAGGGCCTTTCTTTTCTCCTTCCTCTGTTACTGCTTCAACTAAAAACTGAACATCATCATCAATCAACATTTTCAGTGAGTTGCAGTGTGACAACTGTTGTACATTCTCGCCATTTCTGTAACTATCCGAGACTTCCGTGTTATGTAATATGGCAACACAGGTGGAGAATGCTTGCAAAGTTGATAACTGCGCATGGAAGTGAACATCGTATTGCCCCTCCTCAGCAAACGACATGTACAATGCTGGTATATGCTCTTTAGCACCCTATAATATGAAGGTAAGATGTGTTAGATGATATAAAGAACAAGAGTTGGTTATAAGTCGTCAATAGTTAAGTTACTCATACAAATCCAAGTAAGCAGTTCCAGGAAAACAAAACTTGTGTTTAGTTCCTGAAAGATACCTGGACAAATAGTTGCAAAGGATGCTGATTGTCCACAAGAGGCTGATCATGAGAACATGAGATAAGAGAATTTCCCAAAACCATAAGTGGACAAGCCATGTCCCAACCACCACAGTCACAACCACCTCCTGACCTCCATCTCTGAATCAAAGGCGAAGGACCGGAGTTTTCGGTAGTTGGTAGGCCATGGTTGCCCCTTGGGATTACAACTTTCAACTTTTCTGAACTTCTGCTGCCAAACAACTCCTTTTTCTCCTCTTCTATTGGAGAAAGACCAAGAAGATTTGTTTTCTCCATCAACCTTTTGTCACCTCTTCTGTACTTTAAGCTCTCTCTCTTCTCAATTGTCTCTTGGATAATTATAGCCGCAATCTCAAGGTCAGGATGCAAATCTGCAGCTGACCATGGGTTTATTCCATTTGAAGTCTGCTTCATTGTATCAGAAGCATCCCTGGACAAACTGTTGTTTCTTGAATCTGTGTCTGGTTTAGCAGAATTCTTGGCTGCATTATTAACGGTATCAAGAGGTAGTGATTGATCTTCTTTTGTGGAGACACTCCGTCTTGCTTGTGCAATATCATACAAAACAAACTCATTAACCATCAAAGTCTCTGGATCTTGTCCCTTTTTTCTTACTTCTGAACATATGTTACATGAAACTTGCATCTGAGCCACCAGCAAAGGTTCTTTGTTAACATCGTTCAAACCCCTCATACTAGCACTGCTCCTCTTTTTGCTTACAGCAGATGAAAATGTATATACCCAACTGGAACCATTGTCTGATTTCCACGTCTTTGCGGAGTAAACATCCTCTGGAGAATCTGACACAAACTGAAAAACAGGCAACCCATGTTTGCTTTCTACCTTTAGACGGCAATGTAGATGAACCGGGGAAGATTTGAGCAACAAAGTATAATCCTTATTGATAGCTGGAGGGGGACACAGATTCGATCTTTTAGAGTAGTCACTCAACATAGATTTGCAACGCTCATTGTTCTTCCCCGGCTTTTCTGTACAACCTGCTTCTCCTAAATAAGCAAGAGGACTTCTCAGGGACTTTGACTTAACAAATGGATCAAACATTTTCCTAACCCTTGAGCTATCCTTATTGCAACAGATTTCTAATGAAGAGGCTGTAAGCTTTTCTACTTTTGCAGAATGTGGCTTAGGCAATCTAGTTTCATGGTCATTACATTCGTTCATTGGACCAGCGGAATCCTCTTCTGAATCCAACACCACTGCTCTATCTTTAATACCTGATTTCAAACAAATGTCAATGAAGTTGCCAGGGGTGTAAGGTTCAGCTGATGACTTGTGTCCATCTAAAAGCTTCTTTGTGTCTGCTCTTTTCTCTGCACTTCCCTTTCTTGATGAGTCAACAACTCTAAAGGAGAAAGAAGCATCACTAGTACGAGACAGCTCAAGTTTTGCTTCCGAGTCTTTACGGCCCTGAGGATCTCTAAGCTCTTTAAAAAACTTATTTGAGCTTTGATACACAGAGCCTCGCCTTTGCTCCGTCTTATCTGACATTGGAAGAGGCTTTGAAGAAAAGTTCTTACAGGATGTGCTGCGGTAGCGCCTGAAGCTTATCTCGGTGAAGCCTTCTTTAACTCTCAGTATCTCATCCCTACGAGGCGGCTTCAGCCTTGTACTCCTCTTCTCTGATTCAGTAAGAACACTGTTGGGGCTAGGTTCCATACTAATTCCTTTACCAAATTCCATTTCCATTACAATCACCGCATCAAAACATCTGAAACAATAAACATTATAATTCAAGGAATAAGTTTAGTTCTCCTTAGTCAAGAATGTAACAGAGAAATAAACAACTAAGCATGGATGAAGGAAGCTAAGTTCAATCTCAAACATTTACCAAACAACTAATATAATAGTGAAGTCGTTGCCAAGAGCATCACATACTAGAGTCTTAGTCAGTGTCCAAAGAATGCAATGACTTTAGCTTCAAAATCTTCCAAGTTAGAGCTCCTACTTTATACTATACTATAGTACAACTTAATCTCCAAACATGCAAAATCAATGATCGTTTTCTACCCATTGTAGATCTCAGATAGGCTGAATAGAGCAATATAAAACAGAAAACAAAACCCCATCAAGTGAGCAGATTGGATTACCCAATAGAAATCCAATTAGAGTATGAAAATGAACCTAAAAAAATCAGGAAAATACCAAAATAACGGGTCAAAAAAGAGCAACAAAACAACAGAATCAGATAGCTACAAAACTAGCATCTAGAAAAAGAGGCGAACTTAACAGATAGAGAGAATAATAATAAAAGGGATCTAAGAAACAAAGCATGCCTGAGTTAGAGTGAGAAAGAGAGTGTGTAAATACTGAACATTTCTTCATGGTTTCACTCATAGACATAGAGAAGGGGAAGAAGAAGAAGGAGAAAGACAAGGAGAGATCGCAAAACAGTGAGGGCAATAGGATGAACAGATCATGTTCTTTGTAATGTAAACAAAAAGAAAAGTAATCAATTAGTTTTCTCCCTCAAGGCATCATTTTGTTTCTTTTTTTCTCCCTCTTCGTAGCACTCTTTGGTGTGCAAAAATCACTTTCAATCTCTATCTATCGCTCTCTCTCTCTCTGTACTTTTGCTTTTAGCTTTAGTTGTTGTCGGCTTCTTTTTTCACTTCATTTATCAAACACAGGTTTTTTTCCTCTTCAATGAAGTGAGTGACGTAAGACAATCTTGCCCTTAGTCAGAAAATTGTCGCCAAAATACATTAAAGGGTATTTTCGACATTTGATAGTATTAATCGGTGAGAGATTTGAGGAAACTTTCATTAAACTAACTGAACTATAATAAAGTACCATTACTTATTTCTCGGGAAGTTCATGTGGGATTCCTATCCCCAATTAAAATCTTTAAACTCTATGTTTCCTCTACCTCAAATGAAAAAATATTTTAAGTTATTCATCTTCAGAAAGGGTATTAAATAATGTGTGATTTATACAGGTGGTGTACTTAGATTTAAAATGTAAGGAGATATTTAAATATATGCTAATAGTTGCTCCTGACTATAATGGGCTGCATCGTAATTGGGAAAACCCACTTTTGACCAACCTTTCAACTTTTTGGTCCAAATAGATAAAAGACAAAAATAATTTATTGGCATTTAGAATTAGAAACTCATAATATAACCAGGTGAAATCTACTATGATGGGCTGTCATGACATACCCACATATAAGACAGGTCAAATGGGTCAAGCCCAGATTCATTTAGGACAAAAAAACAGGTTGGACTGCTTGAATAGTTTGATATCGAAAGGCTAAAAATAACTTAAAATGCCAAACACATATATGAATTTTGTTTTTTGACTTTGTTAACTAGAAAATGTAGAAAATAATCTTGTACAAATTATAAAAAATTTAGTGTGACAAATAAAAAACAAACACGACTTCAATAAAATCATCAAAATAAAAAAGTTACATTTACTTGACAATAAATAAGAGAAATATCTTAAAATAGCCTTAAAAATTTTTTATCACAAAAATAGCCTCTAAAAAAATGATCAAAATATATTTTATTAAAGAATGTAAATATATATTTATACCCATATGATTAACTATTATATACTTAGGGTTAAGAGTTATTGACTAGGGTTTGGAGGTGAGTTTTATTTAAAAATATATATATTAAAATTTTCAAAATAACTTCATTCATTTTCTTTCTCGGAGGTTATTTTGGCGACAAAAACTTAATCGCTAAATAGTATTTTCTGCCAAAATAGAAAATTGTATCTTATTACAACTATGAAATTTTATTTTTGCGCTGGAACCGACAAATCACATTTCATCAAAACTGATTTTTGACAACCTAGAAAATCTCATTTTCTACCAAATTTCAAGAATTGTAGTTTCTCGTCAAAACTGTAAAATTATATTTTTCGCTAAAATTATAAAATCATATCTTTCCATTTAATTGGAAAATCGTAATCGTAATAAAAATGTAACTTCACATCTTGTCAAATTTTGAAATTTCATTTTCTTACAAAAACACAAAGTCACGAGTTCCACGTTCAACACAATATGTCATGAGTTAAATTTCTGAGTAACCAATTTCTAAAATGAAATGAAAAATAGCTATGATTTGATGTTATTAAGTCAAAATATTTAACACACATTTGATCGAGTTGTACCCTTCTCCTCTCGAGAGTTCGTGTTCTCACTTAAATACTAAAGTGTCTAATCCTCCTTACTATTAAATGAGAAGTACATTTGACACGTGGCGCTCACAGAGCCCTTCTCAGCTGAAATAACGCGATTCTATTGGTTGATTTTTTGAAAATGCATTTTTGATTTATTTTTCTAATCGACATAACAAAAAAGGGAAGCCCTATAAATACTAACCTTATTTTGTTTAATGCATTGAATACTTACTAAAAAAATAAGACAGATTGAAGGAGTAGGAAAGTAATTAATATTACTTGCGGAAGAATATTTTTATGTTTAATGCATTGAATGATTACTTAATAAAATAAGAAAGATTGAAGAGTAGGAAAGTGTGATTAATATTACTTGCGCAAGAAAATTAATTAATACACGTATTTGCTACTATCCCTTACTAACAATACGGTAAATCATATTGATTACTTGCGCAAGAATATTAATTAATACGGTAAATCATATTGATTACTTGCGCAAGAATATTAGGTAATACGGTAAATCATATTGATTACTTGCGCAAATTAGAATCATATCAAATGCATTTAATTTTCTTCCAAAAAAAAATTAACTATCTTTACTTAAACGGTTCCGTAATTTATTTTATGAATATTTCCTTGGGGTCGTTACAAACCTATATGATTCACTTCATATATATAGAGGTCAATGTCGAAGGAATAAATCATATCATTCTCACTTTTTGTCCTATAATGGCAATGGTCCGAGCGGCGAAAGAGAGGTTCTTCTTTACTTACTTGTTTATGTTTGTGTTTCTTTTCCATGTTGTTTAGAAGCAGAAACGACGTGCTGGTCCTTATAAGAAAACGAAAGGTGAGAGATTCTTTTCATTATCTTTTGGGTTTACTTTATCGTTGGAAACTGCTTGCTCGGTCCATTAAGGAGTTTCAATACTTTTTCATTTGTTGTGCAGGTTAGAATAACGGAGGGAGCTTCTCTGTATTCACTTTGTAGATCATGGTTGAGAAATGGTGCTCATGAGGGTGTTCAGGTTCGCCTCAGTTTCTGTTTTGCTTTTGTAATTTAATGTAGAGTTCGTGGGTTATGCTTATGTCATAATGGATTTGCTTACAGAAGCAGCAAAGCGATACAATGACATGTTTGCCAAAGCCTTTGCCTGCGGATATGGTGGAGAAAAGTTTGCCAACAGATTCAGTTGAAGACCCAAATCGTGAAGAAGACAAAGAGGTTTTGTGTTTCTTCTTTATACCTTTCCATAATGCTAAGTTTCATGATATGATATCAACTCTTTGATGAACTTCAGGACGAGGAATCTGTGAAACAGTTGTCTGATTCTGAGCTTTTGAAAAGACATGTTGACCGTGCTAAGAAGGTCCGCGCTCGGTATGTCTCACACAACGCTTCGTTCATGGTGATTGCATAAAGCAAAATTGAGTTTTTTGTATTAACAAAATTGTGGGTTTGTCTTTTTTTTTCCAGTTTAAGAGAAGAACGGTTGAAGAGGATCACAAGGTACAAGGCAAGATTGGCTCTTCTTCTTCCACCATTTGGAGAGCAATGCAGGAACGAGTAGGGATTTAAAGCTTGAGACTTTTAATGTGAATATATTCACAGTGATATATGTATATCATAAGGAATCATCTTTCTTCTTAGCTTTGATGTATAATAATCAATACATGATAGAGTTTCTCAGAGTTTTCTTTCTTTCAACACTATAACATGAATAGGCTTGGTTTCTTTTCTTTCTTATTCACTGCTTGAACAGACGTTTGCTTCTTAGTCTCTAACCGGTCCATGAACCAGCGAGCTAGGGTTTTCAGAGAGTTTCATTGGTAAAGAAGATTGCTTCTTTAATGCTACAAAAGCATATTGTTCAAGTTCTGTCGTTTATTCACGCAGACATCAATAACATTAGGCCTCTGATGTTCTGTCTTTTCCTTAGTCTCTGTTACATCGATTGTAACTTTTTTCTTCTTCAGACCGGGACACATTTTCACAACATAATCTGTTTTAAGGTTTCGTTCTCTTGTTGCAAAAGTAGATACGTCTCTTGAGTATAGAGTTCTCATCGAGAAGGTGAACCAGTCTTTAGCAGCCATACGAATCCTAGCGTTCTTATGATCTCTCATATTCAATATTTCAACGTTAACAAAATCAGAATCAGATAACTTCGTTTGTTACAGCTGTCAATTAATTTCCAACTCTGTATCCTTGGGTTATATTGTATGTTTATAAAGTTTTGAAGACATTGTAATATGTATTGGAAACACATGGGTATCATCCAAAAAATAATTACAACCTTTCTTTTTTGGTAAAAAAATAATTACAAACCTTTCTCGTCTTTGTCCAAACATTTTTTTGAGAAAAACTATTTTTGTCAAAGTATTACTAAAACATAATTTAGAATTAATTCATTTAATTATAAATAAAATGAATAAAAATATAATTAGCTACATTTTTTTACATAATTTTTGATAAAGTTAAATTATTTTGACTTATGCAAATATTTTATATCGTCTTTTTTTGGAGATATATATAAAAAGAAATAAAAAATTTGGAATACACAGAAAACTGTTTTGTCAACTAAAAATTGTTTTCTGAAAACGATTTTACAACGTCTTAAGAGGTTCTTTTTATTTAATCGGAACAAAAGTTAAAATTTTAAATTTCACACAGGAAAATTTAAGCCATTGGAAATTTTAAATGGTAGGTCTATTAGCAGTCAAGTCACACATATATAAATACATGCACACAGATATATAGATATCATTACAGAAAAGAAAGGCACGTACACGTACACAAGTAGCTTAGGCCATCTTTAACGGGAGTTGTTTACCTTGGTTTTACCACCAAAAAGTAATTAAAGTCCCACAAAAAATAAGCAACGACACTAAAGTGGGTTAAATAAGAGACGTTTCTTGTTGGTTTTCTGCACTGTTCGCGGGCCCCACCGACACGTAGCGGCCCGCGATTAGAGCATTTATTAAATTTTGTTTTAGGCAAAAGTTAAGAAAAAAAAGAAGATTTTTTTTTAAGTGTTCCTTGCGTTAAGGGTGCTCTTAACTAGCTATTACATGGCAACTGAGTCAGTTGAATGTTTATCATGCATGCATGGCAGACAATACAATCAGCTGATTTGATCTGTCGCTTTTTATTTAAACGGGCACGATATATAGACACACATCAAGATACGCAAGCCATAGGATAATAAGTAGATAAGTTCCTCTCATCAAGAGGTATTAATTTATTCTTGTGGTCTTTGATCGGATCCATCCATGCGCACAGAGAAGCTCATGTGGGCAGAGTAATAAAAACTCAACCCCAATATAAATCTCATCATTCACCAGAAATCCGTTTGAAAGTTTGTTGAGTTCCTCTAGCGCCAAAAACTTATAAAGGCCCCAGCGGTAATTGCTACTCAGTTACTGCCCCATGTGATAGAAGCTAGAATTATAATCGGAAACAATATTACTAGAGACAAGGTATAGATTCCTAGAATGTTTGTCACACCACCTGACACAAATAAATTAAGGAAAATATAGAAACTGTTACAATTATTTATCTTTTCGATTTCTCAGATGAGTAGTGATGAGTAATAAAATTAAATCTTAAACACACATATTAGGAATTTTTATTATGTTGCAAATATACATACACACAATATGTTGCACCCTGATACTGAAGATACTTTGTTACATCACGTCCATGTAAATTATAGAGTACCAGCATTTGCATGTGTCGTTGCTTTACCCCAAACACGGTGGCCTTATGATATAAAATTTGTACCTGTCAAAACCCAACCACTATTAAGCCCATAACTGAATCTTTTCATGCCCGCACAGGGTGCGGGCCGGTCACCTAGTAAAAATAAAATAAAAAGTGATATATTGTAGGTCGCATGCAGCTCTGGGGAAGGAGGGAATCCCTAGGTTAAATCTTTGATTATTTGAAAATTTCTTAAAAAATCTCAAATTTAGAAGCGGCTGCTTCTTTCTGAAATAGGGTGCTCCATTCCAAAATCTCCATATTGCACTCTTTCCTACATGTTTTCCTCCAAGTGATCCACTTTCCATTTAAACCTACTCCAGGTTGTAATGACTCGAAAATGACTAAAATGACTTGATAAATACTCGAAAACATTTTATAAAACTATATTCAATGAACATAAAGATTGATTCAATAGAAAACATCATGCAATTGTATTGAAAAGGAGAAAGAGATAAGAAATTTTCTCCGATAGAGTACAAGAAGAATTATTTTACAAAATATATGTTCTCTTAATCTCTATCTGCCATCAAAAATCGAAGGATCAAACATAAAAGACAAGTTTGTGATTGGTTTATTAGGTCTTTAGGTCTTAAAGAACACAGTTCAATACAAAAAAGGAAAGTTCTTTCAGCATGTCACTGATCGACCGATCCTTGCTTTGTGGATCAGTTGATCCTTGCCCTGGGTCGGACGATCTTCTTCTCCTAGGTCGGGCGATTCCTCTCCACACAAGATCTATTGATCCCATATGTGGATCAATCAATCCTCACTATTTTTCCGTACAAGTCAACCTGATGCTCTCATTTTGCTCTAAATTCATGTCTAATCGCGTTTTTTTTCTTGGCAAGCGAACTTTCAACATGTAATAGAACTAAAGAACACCAAAAGACTCCGCGAAAACTGAAATACCTTAAAACCCATCAATCTCAACTAAAAACCGATAAAAATATAACACATCAAAGAGCTTGTAGATGATGGTGGTGATAACGAGGAGGGTAAAGTTGAAGAAAATCACATAAGAGATGAAGAAGAAAATGGATTAGCGTGGAACGAGAAAATTAGAAGCACTCGTTCATGCAGCAATGTGCATTAATCAATTCAATGTGACATCATTCCTTTCTTAGGCCATGTTCATTTTTATGTTGATGTTGCATCTGGAAGTATCACTCATATGTTGTTGTCTATACACTGTTGCATTTCATTCTAGATGTTGCATTCATATTTATCAACTATTAACATACATATTTACCCATAATTATCTAGTAAAATCTACTTTCTTCGCAAGAAACTTAAAATTTTGTTTTCGCCAAATACATAAAGTATCATTTTTTCGTAAAAGACAGAATCATGATTTTTCACAAAAATGCAAAATCTATTTTTGTAAAATAGTGTTTCTCTTCAACAAATAATCAAATGAGTAGTTCCTCTAAATAGTAAACAATAGTTTTTATCATAAAATAGCAGAAACGAGAAAAAAACTTAATTAATATTATTAAAGAAAAAATAAATTGTCGTAATAAAATAATACATTTATATAAATAAATATTTATAAACTATTTATCAGAAAAATAAAGAAATGTTATGATTCTAAATTTATGTCCTAAACCTAAATATTAGACCCTAAATCTAATCCCTAGAGGTCACTCTCAAAAATCTAAAACCCTAATTTATAACAATTCATAAGATTATGTGTTCTAATATCTTTTACTGACTGAATTTTGTTTTTACTTTCATATTTTGAAAATAGGTTTACCATATTGTATTTCTCTAAAGTCTAAACTAATTATTATACTTATATATTTAATTTTAAAATAAACAAAACCAAATAACAACAAAGTATTAGGGTATTCACCCACAAGTAACCCTAAGATTATAGGATTTTTCTTTCTTTTTGAGTCATTTACATCCTATAGGATCATTTTCTAGTCATCCTAAAAGTTTGAAGTGTTTTTTGGAGGCCACCTTGCCGTAGAACAGAAGAATCCTTGCACCGAATTCCTTCATTGCAAGGAGACACCAGTAATAGAAAGAAGACTATGATTATGGCTGTGCAATTTTGACCTTAAGAAATGAGATAATAGCACAAAAGTACCTAAATCTCGAATCTATCGCAAGATATCCCTTAAAATTATTCGTCAAGTGATTTGCATATGTTCCATCGTCACATTCAATCTCAGCAAAAAAAATACATGACATTAATCTAATTATGACATGCACAAGTTTCTTTATAAATGTTTTTTATTTTTTGGAAGTAATTTCAAAAATGGTAATGATTATTAATCTTATGTCACCATTAGTGTAAATTATATATATATATATATATATATATATATATATATATGTTGAAAAGATTATTGGAATATTTTAATAATTAATAACACATATATCACTATTAAATTAATATATATCACATTAATAAAAAATAAACCAAATAATTGTTTTTTGTATTTTGTATAAATATATATGTTTAATAAAAATTAATTGTAAGTGTACATCAACAAATACAAAAATAAAACAGCACTAGTCAAGTAAAAGTTTTGTTGATAGCTAAATTAATAAATTTTTATTTAAACGTACTTAACAAATTATTTTTACCAGTTTAACATATTTAACTAAAATAAACAAAATTCTAGAACTATTAATATATATATATATATATATATTAAAATATGACTCAAAATTCAAAGTCAAACACAAAACTAAACCATGATTTTTTTTCTGAAAAATTCATTTGTCATATTCACCCCAAAAGTTTAGATTATTCACGAAAATGCCACTACTTATTTTTCGAAAATAAGTATTTTACTCTAACATCCTCATCTTCATCAAGTATATATAATAATGTCATTTCCATCAATACACCAACCAACATGAACAACCAATTTAAAGCTCTTAATGCACGTAAAATCGATTTACACTCCTTCTATCTCATTTCTATGAACTAAAAACAACATCTCTTTCACTTTCTCTCTATGTTCATCCAAAAAACCCAAGATTTTGATTCTAAAGTTTTTGTTGTTCGTAGAGCCATTCAAGCTTACGATTCTTGGTTGGTCGCTTTCGTTTCAGCTTCTGTGTGCTTGGAGAGATTTTTGTGTGCTAAGGAAATTATCTCACTAATTTAAACTTTGAAATCGATTTTTTTTTTTTTTTTTATTCGCCAAGAAGACTTACGTGTAAGTCTCCTGGCTGTAGAAGACTTACAAGGAAGTCTTCTGGTCAATGCATAAATTAGTTTTGTAATTTACTTTTATATGTGTTTTTATAGACGACTTATAAGGAAGTCTTCCACTTTTCTTTGTTAACAAAAAAATCACAAAGTCGTCTAAGATAAACATCTTAGTTTTGCATTTGACCAAATAGTGTCAGAAATTTGACTTTTCCTAGACGACTTACAAGTAAGTCTCCTAGCGTAAAATAAAACTTAAATAATTCATTTTTTAGACGACTTATATGTAAGTCTTTTCAAGTTATTTTTGCAACTGAAAAATAAACTTAATTATTTAATTTTAATTAGACAACCTACATGTATGTCTTCTAGGAGACGACTTACATATAAGTCTTCCAGATTTTTTTTCGGGTATTCTGGTCAAACCTTGGATATCACAGAGACTTTCATGTAAGTCGTCTGACGGAAAATATACACGTAGGTCGTCTAGTTAAATTAAATATTTAAATTTTAATTTCTAATTGCAAAAGTAATCTCAGACGACTTACATATAAGTCGTCTAGTAAAAATTAAATATTTAAGTTTTATTTTCAGCTATACGACTTACTTTTATGTCATCTAGGAAAAGTCAAATTTCTGACACAATTTGGTCAAATGTAAAAATAACTTGTCTATCCTAGATGAATTACCAGGAGGTCTTTTCTGGTATTTTCAAGTTTTTTTCAAAAAGAAAATTAAGTCAATATTTACAAAAGAAGACTTCCAAAGAAGTCTATTCTACAGCAGACTTCTTAGAAAGTCTTCCTGGTAAATTTTCAATTGCAAAAATGACCTAATTGACGACTTCCTAGAAGTCTACCGGAAGACTTCTTTTCTCTAGTAAACTTTCATTTTCTCTAAAACTATAAAAATTTCAACATTTTCTTGTTAATGCATGTATATTAGTCATTATTGGGGATACTAAATGAAATTTATAACTTAATTGGCGATATTTATGTTCATTAAAGTTTCTATCTAATAAGAGAAGACTTTCGAGGAAGTCTTCTTCGGTTGAAATTTTAGAAGTTGATGTTTATGTTTGATAATGTCCTTTAATTTGATTTTTTTCAGATGATGCGTCAATTACTTGTAGTGTATGGAGAATGTTTGTTGAAGATTAATTCTTAGAATTTTGTGGTTGATAATTTCTAAGGAGCGAAAATGTTCTTTTTGAGTGAAGGTTCGACACATGCTGAACTTGTAGAAATGGCTCAAGAAGATTATAACCTGTACATAAACGCAAAAGTTGTGGATTTAGTCTACTCATTACCAGAAGCAATGATGCAACAAATGGCTCCAAACACCCCTCCTATTCATGTTAAAAGTGATAGACAAGTTGAGAACTTGCTCGAGATAACTAAAACGCATGAAGTATGTCTTCGTGTATCAAGCCTTGGGAAGATGAGAACGGTTTTAGATGAAGGGGAAGAAGATGAACAAGGGATGAAAATGATGAAGGGGATGAAGATGATGATAATTTGGCTGAAGATGAAAATGATGATGGGGAAGAGGATGATGATATCCATGATTTTTCTGAAGCGGTTGATGATGGTTAGGATTACAGTGACTATGGAAAAGTTAAAGATGAGAATGAGGAATAAGAAGATGATATGTGTTTTTGAAGATTTCAAAGGGACATATGGTTGGTAGTGAAAGAGGAAGCTCGGAATGCTAACAATATCTATGCCAACCAGAGTTTTGTTTAGTAAGAATGCACTGGTTTCAGAGTTGCGGTTGACAACGGTGAAGCGTAAGTTCTCCTTCAGAATATACAAGTCAATGAAAACTCTTACTTGTGGCAAAATGGCGTGTTAATGGTTGTGGATGGAAGATCAGAGCGAATCTAAAACATGGGACAAATGCCTTTTGGGTAACCAAGTATATGGAAACTCATACATATTTTGTGGAATATCGACTAGCTCAGCGGAAGCCCTGTACTCCGAAGTATATTGGTAGACTTTTCATAGATCGATTTGGAATCATTGATGGGTTTAATCTGCAGCATATCAAAGATGAAATGAAGCACATGTTTGGCATGACATTTTATTACATTGCTCCATACAAAGCATTTTTATATGCGCAAAAATTGGTGGGAGGATCAACGGAAGATGGGTATGAGCGACTGCCTTCATATTTGGAGCAAATCTCGTTAACAAATTCGGGTTCTATCACTGGTGTAGAACTTGATTCTCTGAATAGATTGAAGTATCCATTTCTCTATTTTGAAGCTTCTATTCAAGGTTTTCAGTATCAGAGAAGAGTCATCGTGGTGGATGGGATTCACCTAAGTGTGAAGTATGGAAGTGTTTTGTTAGTTGCAGCTGCACAAGATGGTAATTTTCAGATATTTCCATGGAATCATAGATGCTGAAAAATGAAAATTCTTGGGAATGGTTTCACAAAATTTGGGGTTGTATATCTGATCAGTATGCTCTAGTGATAGTTTCCGACCGGCACACGAGCATTAAAAATGCGTGTGATAAAGTGTTTCCTTGGGGAACTCGAAGTGTATGTTATTCACCTACAACAGAACATTGTCCAAAAGTATAAAGACAATCATCTCATACAATTTACGATTTAACCGGTACATGGATGAGATATGGAATGCAAACCCAAAACTTGCAACGTATTTGGAGGATTCCGACGTGACCCTATGGTCAAGGGTTCATTGTTAAGGAGATATGTACAACTTAAAAATGAGCAACATCGCTGAATCTTTTAATTCCCCACTGAAGTGAGCAAGAAGATTTCCTATTCAGTTCATGTTGGAGTTCATAAGGGAGAAGCTAGGGAGGTAGTATTGGTTAAGGAGAGAAGATGCTTTGAGTCTCACAGCTCAACATAGTCGGAAGTGAATACTTACTTGTTGTTGGTTCGGAGATAGCGGATACGATGTTTGTAACAACCTCCCCGTGGGATCCAGCTGGCCAGTACGTCGGCACAACCTCGGCTGGCGCTGCAGCGCATCGACCCTAACCCCTCCCATGTGCAGTCCGTCGCACAGGTAGGTTATTGGTGAGGTTCGAACCCCCGACCTCACCCTTTCTCAACACTCCTCCAGAGAAGCTGTCACCAATTGATCTAACGCCCCAACCGCCCCTACCGGTGAGTCACCCATCCCTCTATTCGCGGGCTCGGTGGCCCCCACCCCTGCTCCGCTTACGCCGTCGCCGTGCCGTTAACCGAAAGGCTCGAAAGTCATGATAGCGTCACCCATCCCTTTCACTTACTCCAGCCTCCAAGCACGCTTAACTCTGGAGTTCTAAACGGCATGTGTGACGCGAAAAGCGCTAAGTCAACTTTGGTGACATTAGCGCTAGCCAAATTCCAATTCTCTTAAGCCTTTTTCATATTATAACACAACTCGCGGATGTTTAATTTTTCCAAGGTTAGAAATCATTGTTTACTGACCCTGTAATCACCACCCGACCTTTCCCCGTGTTTGGCATCACTCGCACGGTATCGCGAATCACTTCCGATAGGTCACCATCCTTTCACTACTCCAGCCCAGCACGCTTAACTCTGGAGTTCTAAACGGATGTGTGACGGAAAAGGTAAGTCAACTTTGGTGACATAGGTAGCCAAATCAATTCTCTTAAGCCTTTTCATATATCACAACTCGGGATGTTACAATGTTTATCCAACCAATTGATGGATGGTGATTATTTGTAAAAGGTGACAAAAGGGAATGTGTTGTTGATTTGAAACATGGAAAGTGTGATTGTGGTGTTTATGCAATTGAGAAAATATCTTGTTCTCATGCTATAACAGTTGGAACATATGTTGGTTTGCATATCTCCACACTTGTGTGCCCGTTCTACTCAAAGGATCATTTGTATGCAGGATCCTCACAAACTATATATCCTTGTGTTGGACAACAAGTTGAGGCATGCACATGCCTTCCTCCGGAAGTAAAGCGTGGTCCAGAGAGACAAAAGAAATCAAGATGGCGCAACACATGGTTTAGAGATGCTTAACCTGCAAAGAAATTGGTCATACGCTTACACATTGTAAGAACATAAGTGAAGGGCCTTCAGGACAGTCTTCTCGGAGACCTTCATTACAGTCTTGACACTGAGGTACTTCAGTTGTCACTCTCTCATATGTGAATGAAACCATTGTGTATTTGTCACGTTCTGTTTCATAGGAGGCACTTTCAACAAACAAATAAGGGATCATTGTGAGAAAAGGCTCCATTACCTCAACGAGTTCTGCATGTATATAATATGTGTGACAATGATGTCCTAGATGACTATGTGCTTCTTAGGGATCGAAATCCATATAGCAATTCAATGATTGTTCTTGTAGTTCACTGGTGCATATATATCATCCACCTTCAGTCCCCAAACCTTCTTAGATTGGCAAAATATTGGTACTAAGCCTACATAAAGATTCCAAGCTCCGCCAGGGAGCCTTTTTTCTAAACCATTGTGATCGGGCTGGGAGCTCTTAAAGTCCATGTACTTGTCCGTCCACATACGCGAGAAAGCATGATCAAGAAATCACATGCTCTCAATCCTAAAATTTTGTGGATTCTTCTAGTATCAAAGCCTCAAAAAATTAATAAAAGCATCCATATGCTGCATATAAAACAATACAAGTCAGACAGATTTAACAATTCTGGAAGACTTACCAGAGACTTAACAGAGACTTACCAGTGACTTACCAGGAAGTCTTTTGGGAACTCTTCTAGAGAAGATTTACCAGTAGACTTACTGGTAAGTCTTTTGAGAATTTAAAGTGAAATAGTGTATAGAAATTTACAGAGTCAATGAGCCATGATAAGGGGGTTCGGAGGATGTGATACCACAAACTTTGGAGAACCAGATGGTTGTTTTGTGAGAAGGTGTTCTATAATAGCTGTAACACAAGAAGTAGATCATGTTTTTTGTAGACTAATGCAAGCTACTGTGAGAAATTAGCAGTTACGGATCAAGTTTCAGCCAATCAATCGAGCACCTTCGCCTTCTTCTTGTCAATGGGTGCAAAAGGATCATAGCCTAGGCCAACCTTAATGTTTGGAATGATTGCTTTGGCTGTGATTTTTCCTTGAAAAGGTGATTATTGTGAGGCAGCATGTTTCCTTGCTCAATCACTCTATCCCCGGGCAAGCGCCATAGGCAACATCCCTCTTTATCTGCCTTCTAGTTTCCCCCTGCTGTACATCTGAAATGGTGGGTTCTCGTTTGTCCAACAGAACAACGCTGAGGTCAATAATTGGTTCAGAAGATTTCTCTTTTGTCACATTTTTTTGTCAAAAGACTCAACTCTTTCGAGGAACTCGGTTCTGTGGACCCATTCAGTTCTATGGACCCACTCGGTTCTTGGGCGTCGTCGTTCTATCTTGCTTTCGCCCGATTCACACTTTCACTCTGCAATTTCGATGTACAAGATGAAGTCAAATCACACATGTTCTGACATACAAATGGTACATATAAGCACAAATGGTAAAATCAAACCAAATATCTAAGTAACACATGAAACAAAATCCATACACAAGCAAAGATCCAAGCATACACAAGAAACAAAGCACACATGTTCTTACATACAAATGGTACATCCAAGCACACACAAGAAACAAAGCACATCCAAGTTTCAATTCTGTTCCTAACACTTTGCCTAGTGACTCTCTTCTATGTGATTTTTGGGAGAGGTTTCGATACTAACCTCGGGTTTTTGCCCACCTTTAGGCGGACATGAAGTAGTGAGTTGAAGATCATTAGATGCAGTCCCTTTTTTAGTGATTCCCACGTACTTCTCCACAGCTTCCATCTTATCCCTGAGAAGCTTGATCTCCCTAAGGGACATCCCAAACCAATACCTCATGGCATCATCTAGGTCCTTGAAGCCTTGTTTAATATGTTCTTTGGTCACCCCACGAACAGCCGTAGAAGCCTCTGAGCGAGACTCTTTACGAGCCTCTGCAAGAGCCTCAACAGAAGCCTCTTTACGAGCTTTATTCCGAGGTCTTCCACTCTCTTCCTTCCCAAAAGTCTTTGTCTTCGCTGCACTCTCTTCCTTCTTCACATAAAAAACATGCGTCATTGGGATTGACCCACATGTTAGTACCGACAACTTTCTAGCAATCCATGCGTCCACTTCCATTTAGGTTTCGCACTAAACATGACTTTAATTATGTTCTTCGCAGCCGTATCCTGTACATCAAAGTCCCATTGCGGAAACATTTCACTAAAATCCTTCTCAACAAAGTTGATCACGATAGTCTGCAGTAAATAAATGATATCAACTTAGATATTTGATGGATTAACAAAGATGGAAGTAAAAGAGTTTGCAGAAGAATTATAGTTAAGTTTTTCTAAGAAGTCTTCCAGAAAAGGCTTCGGAAACCGGATCGAAAATATAACAAAGTAAGATTAATATAACAAAAAATTACCATATTATTTATTTATTATTTTAAAAATAAAGTCTCAAAATTTATAAATATAACAAAGTAAGATTAGTATATGAGAGGTAAAAATATTTTTACATTCTTTCTTAAGAAAATAAAACTAAATAGAAAACTAATTAAATAGTGATAGTTAAACATTGATTATGAGATATTTAAATCTTAATAACAATTAAAAATACATTAATTATATATTGATTTTCTTACAACCGGGTTTTGAAATTAACCCGGATCACCGGTTTTAGCCAATTTACTAGTTTTTTTTATATTGGGGTTTAAATCCAACCGAACTCAACTTCTTGAATGAGTCATAATCAAACCAGTTCAACCTTCCGGTCTGATCCGATTTTCAAAACCATGCTTATAGTTAAGTTTTTGGGAAGTCTTCCAGAAAAGACTATGCAGAAGACTTATAGTTAAGTCTTAAGGAGTGACGTGTAAATACATGTCTTTTGAGGGCCTCTTTAAAACATATGCGTCCTTTGCCACCCTTGTAAGCTAGAAACGGTGGAGACGGTTTGTTTGGTATGGATTCCCATAATTAGCAGCCAATTCTTGCAGAGGATAGTAGACCTACACCTGGATAAGTTGGAGAAACCCATCAACAATGTAAATCTTTTTCCTTCAGAGAGTTCATCAGCACCTTAAACGCTACTCTCCCCATGGATAATTTTCAAATTCTTCTAAATCCATCACTAGCCTTGCATGACTAGCCCTTCTAGCAGTTGAGTACTTTCTCCCGCAATGAATCCAATGAATATGGCAAGGTATCCGAGCCACATGCGATCATCCCAAGTCCACTCTTGGCATCTCTCACATGATAAAATTATCTGCTCATAAGTTGGACCAACCTCGACATTCATCTCCCAGAAAGAAGCCATATCCTTTGTAACCTTACACCTCAGATTTTCCAGTCCTCTATGTAATAACAATTCTGGCTAGTAAGTTGCTCAAACTCTATCAGTGAAAATCTCACTGGTTCTGTACCAATGAGGCTCCAAATCTCATACTCCTTCTTAATGTTAAGCTGGAAACTGAGAATATAATGTACCAGCCTTGAGGCCCATCCAAAATTCAGCTCCTTGAATTTGATGAACACTCCCAACTTTGAGTCATTCAGCTCTTCATATTCGTCATCACGTAGAGCTCGCCTTACAACAATAAACAATTTTGAGTCATTTGTATGATAGGAAATGCTTTTGACGGGAAGGAGATCTTCCCCTAATGTATATATCCTCTGTGTGAGTTATGGTAAATCCATTTTTCTAAATTCCTATACTAGAAAACTTGCATGTAAGTTTTAGTGAGAAAACTTCTCAACAAGACTTCCAGGAAGTCTTTTGAGTACTCTTTCACTAGAATAAGAGGATGCAAACCCCACAAAAACTAAATAAATAGAAAAAAAGTGGATGACTTACAGTCAAGTTATAGTCGCCAACGACACCAGCGGTTACAAACCTGCAAAAATAAAGGGGATCAAGACTACAACTTTAAGGATTTAAAGGCGGCTAAACGCCTTAAGTCATAAAATTGAACTCGACAACAAAGAGGTAGAACTTACCGGCAGCGGAGTTCAATGAAACGCGGTTTCAAATCTGAAAAAAGGGAAGATTATGGTTAGTTTAATTTACTTTAATACTCTTCAGAATGAAGGAGAAACGAGATTCGTCGTAAAGGAGAGATTACCGGCGGTGAGAACGATGGAAAAGAGAGATTCACCTTCGAAATCACCTCAGAGAAAAACGGGGCTAGGGTTTCGTGCTTTTCTACATACAGTGAAAAATAGTATTTATATGTCTGGTAAATTAGCTGGTTAAATTTAATGTACAATGGTAAAATTAAAGGTTCGATCCTGTATGGACGGGTCCTCTCATGTAAAAACCACAGAAGACTTCCTGGAAGTCTTCCACCCCATAAATATTATTCATCAGACGACTTCCTGGAAGTCGTCTACACCCTAAATAAACCTTAAACTTAATTAGCCAACCAAAGACTTGATTAAAATCAAATTCAACTTAAAAATGTTTAATATACACAGAACTAAACACATATAGGTAAAAAATTATTTTTTCAGACAAAAAATTAAGCTTTCCAAAAACTAACCTTAATAATGCAAACAATACTACAACATATGTTACCACCCCTAAACAAAAGAATACCATGACTCACTACATTCACTCATCTATGTTGAAAATAATTCAATTTTACTATATCTTAATTTATGTCATTTACAAATGTTTATAATTACATGATTTCAATTTTTCCTTCATAATTTTTTTAAATAAAATTTCTAATTATTTTTAAGATCAATTATATGAGACGACTTCTAGGAGGTGCTTCTCGACGATTTATACAAACTTAGAAGACTCAAAAGACTTCCTAGGGTTTTATTCGTTCAATAAATTCTGGTTTTTGTATGGTCATAAAGAATCGGTTGTAATTTCACAAGGCTTTTGATTATTTTTGCATTTTGATTGATATTTGAGTATACTTTTGCATTAAAATCAAATTTTGAGTTATATTTACCAAATATCTATATATATATGTTCAAATATAGACTATTTTAAAATAGATATAAAAGATATATTTAAAATAAATAATCATTTAAATATAGTATAATACAAATATTTTTAAATAAAATATAATTTTATAGTTATTGAAATTTAAATAAAATAAAATTGAAATAATTAATCTAAATCAACAAAATAAGATTACAAAAATACATTATTATTTTATTTTTTATAAATTGATAAATTGATAAATTTAAAATATAAAAATAATAACATATATCTAAATCAAATTTTTGTTTTAAAATAAAAAACAATATTATATTTAAAATTATTATTATGTATATGGACCTAGGAAAAATCTTAGTAAACTTTTATAGTGGTCATTAGGAGAGCTGAGAGGAGAACAAGATTATGGAGATGGTTTAGTGATTTAGAGCACAAGATGTGAAGCTTATGAAGAAAGAAAAGACAACAACAATACATTGTGGGTACTTGCTGTTAAAGTCGTCTTGTGTCGCTAACTTTTTATCTCTATCCATCTATTTCCCTACTGGGCTCTGTTTCAACTGCATTGAATCCTGTATGGTAGACAAACATTGCCTTCGAAATCGCCTCAGAGAGAAAATGGGATAGTGTTTCGTGCTTTTCTACATACAATGAATAAATAGTATTTATATGTTCGGTAAATTAGCTGGTTAAATTTAATGTACAATGGTAAAATTAAAGATTTGATCTGGTATGGAAGACTCGTCTCATGTAAAAACCATGAAGACTTCCTGGAAGACTTTCTGGAAGTCTTCCACCCCATAAATACTATTCATGAGTCGACTTCCTGGAAGTCATCTATGCCCTAAATAAACACTAAACTTAATTAACCAACTGAATACTTCATTAATATCAAATTTAACTTAAAAGTGTTTAATATACACAGAACTAAACACATATAGGTAAAAGATTAATTTTTCAAACAAAAAGTTAAGTTTTCTAAAAACTAACCTTAAGAATACAAACCATACTACAACATATGTTATCATCCCCTTAACAAAAGAATACCATGACTCACTACATTCACACATCTATGTTGAAAATAATTCAATTTTATTGTATCTAATTTGTATCATTTACAAATGTTAATAATTACATGATTTTAAACTTTTTCTTCATAATTTTTATAAAGTTTATAAATTATTTTTAAGATCAACTATATGAGACGACCTCGAGGAAGTCTTCTACACGATTTACACAAACTTCGAAGACTCAAAAGACTTCCTAGGATTATATTTGTAAAATAAATTCTGTTTTTTTGTATGGTCATAAGAGATTAATTGTAATTTCACAAAGCTTTTGAATTACTTTTGCATTTGATTGATGTTTGAGTATAATTTTGCATCTAAAATTCAAATTTGAGTTATATTTGGCAGATTTTCTATATATATATACTATATATATATATATTATATATTCAAATATAGACTATTTTAAAATAGGTATAAAAGATATATTTAAAATAAATAAGCATTACAATAAATTAATATAATTATTTTTTAAAATAAAATATAATTTTAAAGCTATTGAAATTTAAATAAAATAAAATTAAAATAGTTAATATAAATAAAAAAAATAAGATTACAAAAACATTTATTATTTTATCTTTTCTAAATTGATAAATTTAAAATATAAAAATAATAACATATATCTATATTAAAATTTTGTTTTAAAATAAAAAGTATTATATTTAAAATTATTATTTCTGTATATAGACCTAGAAAAATTCTTAGTAAACTTTTATAGTGGTCATCAGAAGAGCTGAGAGGAGAACAAGGTTATGGAGATGGTTTAGTGACTTAAAGCACAAGATGTGAAGCTTATGAGGAAAGAAAAGACAACAACAATACATTGTGGGTACTTGTTGTTAAAGTCTCTATCCATCTACTTCCCTACTGGGCTCTGTTTCAACTGCACTGAATCGTGTATGGAATATGGTGGACAAACATAAAAGATGCATTTGTTAACAAAGACAGAAAAAGGAGATAGTACAGAGAAATCTATTGACAATTGATATATGACCACAATCAAAGTCTTTGTATTATTGTATAGATAAGCTTTACCTAACATAACTACCCGGTTAATCAGATGTTAAATTGAAACCCGGTTCCATTTCATACCCTAAGCATCCGGTTGAAAGTTTCAAACCTTAAACATACTTTTTACTCTAGTTTCTTTGTTGTTTCAGGATTGTTGTCAACATTTGAGTCCTTAGTTGTCTTCGACGATTCGTCTTCTATCGTTTTCTTCTCAGCTGTACGAGGACTGGTCAAATTATTCCCAACGTCCTCACTCTCTGTACCTTGGGCAGGTTTTTCAGCATCTATAGTCAGAGTTGACACCTCATCCCTTGACGCATACCAGGAATGGCCACAGGCAATACACTCCAGCTAGATGCATAAAAAAGATTCAGATAATATTAAATGGATATGCACAGTAAGAGAAGAAGATCATGATTATGTGATGTCCCTGGCTTATATTTTATATACACTCACGCTACAACATCGGTTTCGATTTTGACAGTTGTATATATCCAAGAATAGATAAGGTAATATGTAAAGCATAAGAACCTGATAGCGATCTCCATGCCCAGCTTGGATGATATCCCTTAGGCCAACTTTGATTTGACTGCATCTTGAGCATCTTGCATCAGTCATCTACATCCACATAATATGGTCAAAGACATTCCCAAACTGAAATCCAACAAGCTAGGTAGAAATGAAAAAAACCTGCATTTTTTTCCGCATCATCAGGCTCATTCTTCTCTGTTTCCTCAGCAGTTAGACCCTCCTGAATCCCATAAATACCAAATATTTATTCCTTTTAGCATGTAACATGTACTTACTAGCAATTGCGTATTGTGACACAAAATAAGATTCAGATTAAAATTTGGAATGCCAGGACATCTGATTGAGTAAGGGAAAACTGAACAAAAACAGGGAGGGGTATCTGTCTGCAAATATGTAACATAAACAAGTCCCTAAACTTTAACTCAGTGGGTGACATGCTCAAAATCTTTGCTGGTTCTAACTCGCCATTAAAAGCAGCTCTAGCCTAGCAGTGCAGTGTTCTGCAGATAAAACAAAATGAAATTACTGTTAATACTTAGAAATAAACGTTAAAGTGATGTTTACGGCAAACTGAGGACCTCCAGCAAAGTCTCTCTACCGTTTGAATGTGAAGTCTAGTTATCAACATTAATAGTGCATTCAAAATATTACCATGTCATATGAGAATGTCACATTAAATTCACAGAACAATTATCATGAATAAAAAGAATCAGGTATTGGTCGGAGAACCAGGAGCACAGAGGAAAAGAAGTAATGAAATGGCATGAATGCGGAACCTTGAGATTGAAAACCAGTGCCCTCATCCTTTGATTGTATTGTATGGTAATCCGATGCAGAGAAACATGTAAAGCAGTTCAAGAGCACCACCGGAGGACAGCAGCATCTGGCCAGAGAAAACTCTCATCCTGTCAGTGGTTTAAACAAAAGGGTTATTCCACCAACTAATGAACTCTTGATACATTCTTATAACCAGCATGTTATTTTGGTCAAGTTATGAAAGGTGCTGTATAGAAAAGGGAGAATATTTGGGCTTGTGATAAAAAAATTAGAACATTTTTAGTTAAGACCTTAATAGATTTTCTTGAGCTCCATTGTCTCAAAGTCTTTGTATCTTCTCATTCACCTGCTCAGTATCTGAATCCACCTTGCTTCATCGGCAGCTGTTTTGTTCTCAGCATATAGCATATGTTCTGAACTGCTTCCAGAAGCTTTGCCAAACACTTGTCACGATGAGCATACACCTGTTAGTGAATTAAATTTCTGTAAGATAGAATGATACTGTGATGAAATACAGCTTCCAGGGTCTCAGGTTTTAGAAGGGCATCTTCCTCCTTTCTAACAACATCAACAGGAGGTATGTTTAGTTTCCGGGAAGATCTTTTAGCCTTGAACAGAGTCTCTAGATCAGCATGCACTTCCTCAGGTTCAAGGTCAGGAAGATCACCCAATCGCGACATTGACTTGTCAACAAGGAGGTCATTCATGTTGTTTTGTATCTCACTAATCTTTATCAGTCAGCTTCCACAGCTTCTTCAACAGTATCATACACCTTCCGTACAACAAAACCAGGGTTAACTTTGCGTTTGGGAAGCTGCTTATGGGCTGGACAAAATACACAACGCATCTGTGCATCACAGATTCTGCTGGAACCTCATCACGATGGAAACTGTAGAAAAGTTCTCGTGTATCACTAGATTGCCAGTTTCCACCACCCTTTTCTCTGCTCTTCAGGGCGATAAAACCACTGTCAGAATCATCATGCTTCCATCTTTTGTTTGAGTAATATCCTGCTCCCCAAATAAAGCAAGTCTCACTTCAACCGGATGATAGCAAGAAGTGCTAAACAGACAC